>JAECUM010066487.1:0-16747 GCA_016617855.1 Megalonaias nervosa | reverse complement strand
TCTGTCTTCCATGCCCCAGTGATGGGTTTTCATGTTGTTGGGTTTTTTTTATTGTTCTGTCTTCCACGCCCCAGTGATGGGTTTTCATGTTACGATGATGCAATTTAAAAGAAGGCGGAAGAGTAATTTGCATACGGACCACAAGTCTTGTAAATCACAAAATAAAAACTTTAACAATATAATGTACACAATTTATACTTGAGAACATAGTTATTGATTGAATTAGGTGCAATTTAGAACTGTAACCAAAACAAGGTTACGAAGTGCTCAAGATCTCGTATTGTGGATATTATACTCCATTACTATGAAGACTGAATGAAAGTCTAGTCCTAAATGTTTTAGTGCGATGCTGTCCATGCATTGAGCCAATTAGTCATTCAAATCAGCGCCATCTACTTGCACTGTTGACTGCACAGTGTCCCTTTTTATTTACTAAAATATTTTTGGGAGAACAATTATTTATGGTAAACAGCATTCGTCACAGTATTTATATTATTTACTGCATTGAACCATTGGCCGATCCTGTTGATATTATGAATTCACGCAAAAGAAAATGTGTAGTTTTTGAAGTTGCGTTAAATTTGATTTGGTTAAACAAAAAGGTCCAATATGATATTAATGCAGAGTTCTTAAAAATTATACGTTGCATGACGAATAAAGACTACCCTCACCTCCATCCCTTAAATAGCGCGCGTGTTAATATTAAAGTTCAACCAGTAAGTGAACTACACTGACAATACTTATGATGTTCTTTTCTTTTTGTTACGAAATAAGTGCTCCAAATTCACCATGTTGTTATAATCTTGAAACGAAAATGACGAGCAGGTCCCATTAAATTTTCTGTCAGTGTTATCAGGGCGATGTTTATGACCCTTTAAAACCTGTTTAAAACTTCATCCTTCAACAGCTTGAAAGCTTTTTATAATCCGACATTTTGATCATCATTTTCCTTTTGTCCAACTCCACCCAACACCCACTCTCTTAAATGATCACGATGTCATCATTCGTGTGTGTGCGTGTGGTCTCCCTTTTTATTCCGTGAAAGACTGAATTTTGCTAGCAAGTTTGATTCATGACTATATTCTAAACTCATGCTGGCCCCTACATAATGGAATGGTGTTTCCGGTAAGACTGTAAGTTTAGGGCAAGATCCACTCAAATGTGCACTGTGTTTGTCTGATGAGGATATTATTGTGATAGATTTTTCAAAGTTGTATCTAAATGTACAAAACAGATAGAGATGTGAATACTTGTTTGTTTGAACTTTGAGATGTTGATCATGCTAAAGGCTTTCTTTGTGTTTGTTTTACGACTTGATAGGGCTCGATTTATTTTTAGATTGAATAGCTGGCATTGTATTACAGCCTTGTTCATTCTTCCGTGTCTAAATTTAACATTTGACAACCACTTCATGCATATGCAGATGGTTGGAGTGAAGGTACTTTACAAATAACAAGGTGCATGACCTTAACGCTCTTTCACCTATTCCTTAGTACTGCGATATTAATAACTTCACATTTTGAAATCCCAGTTTTGCCGATCGAGATACATTATTAATCGTATTTAAAACAGTCAGTGCAACCCACGGTCCGCGGAATGCATCTCGCCACGATCTGGTTATATCAGGTTACATTTACATCACACGGGTACATTTCAAAGTCGCTATCTGGTAGTAGATATGTTCTATATTTGAACTCTACGGTACTAGGCTTTCCAGTATACTCATCATTCTGTCTCTGATTCTTATCTAACAAAGATACCAAAAAAAATTCCTGGTGTGACAAAGTTTTGATGGGACAACACAGGTAGTAGCAAACTATTTATCGAATTATCCTCAAATATAGACATACAAGGCACAAACAACAGCAAAAACAGTAATAATGATAATAAATAATAATAATTAAAGTGGCATTACTTACAGGTTAGCCAAACAATTGCATACAATAAATGAAGGTTTTTTAAGAATAAGATGATGATCATGACAATTATGGCGACGATATGATAATGAAGGAGAAGTAGACGACTTAGTTGGATACGTAAGATAATGTGATAGCGAAATTGCATCACTTGGAAGCAAAACCACTGTCCGTACTTCAAATCACTTTACATTTGTCATGTAAAGAAACAAACTCTCCCCAAAAAACAGCCATCATTCTTTGTACAAATTTTTTATTCTTCGTACTATTTCGCACATTTAATATCCCTTAGCTGGTTATACATTGTAATAAATCAACCATGCTAAATTCCGCATAACGTGTATTTTATACACACTGATAGTTACATGCGGTGGTATAACTCACTCGGATACACTTTGCAATTTTAAAAAATCCCATCCTATTCCACCTTGTCAGAATTATCTCCCCGTTTCGGTTCACCAACCAAACGCTAAGACTGCACGCTGTTTCGATTATGGCTATCTACTTCGCTAACATGATTCATTTTATAGTCATTTACATGGGTTATGCCGATGTCAGGGTTATATTCGAAAAGCATACGTCTTATTTGAGGGGGATGACGCGTTAGAGTTCTGTTGTTAGTAACAAGTCCGTCACGTTAGCTTGCGTACTAATAATAACTTAAGTGGCACTGCTTCGAGCTTCCCATCATACTGACTCCGATTTTGTTCAAGTCCAAAGAGCAAAAAGGTGATTACAAATATGAAGTGGGATACATTTATCTGCTGTTTAATTTAAGTTTTAAACTTAAATTCATTAAACTACGTATATAATTGTGTTGTTTAATTTACAAATTATTTTCTAAACTTGGCAATTAAATAGCAACAGTAGTCTTAAACATGGCATATTGTACAGGGGCGTGACTAAGGTCACAAAATTAATCTCTCTATATTTTATCTTAAATCAGAATTAAATCATGGAATAAATTATCCGCTTTCTTGGCTGTAACCATTTTTACTTATTTGGATAGCGTATGTAGCATAATGTTTCGAAAAAGTAAGGTATAATGTAATTGACTTGGAGAACAACCTCCTATTATTGCAATCACATATAGCACAGGAATCCTTCTTCCTCTGCACTTTTTCTCTAAAATCTGTTTGAATTTTGTACAGTATGGTACAGTATGAATTTGGTACTGTATAGTACAGTACGACTATGACTGCATGGCAGGTTTAGCAACTTTATATGCTGTCATTTAATACCGATCAGACTCTCTTATGGGATGGTCTGTTGTCTGTCGTCCATCGTCCGTTTTCTGTCCGTCATCCGTCCGCACAAGATTATTATGGCTAATCCTTCTAAACTACTTGGAGGATTGCATTACAATTTGATGCACTCATTCAAAATCTTGCTATTGCTTCTCCTTCTGAATGGATGGTCATATCAACATGAGCTTTTCACTTGAAGACTTATTATGATATCTAGCTGGTCTAAAGGAACATGGTGCCGATCTGATATCCAATTAGGGCCGCTACAGCCGCCATCTTGAAAGAATTGTTACCGCTACTCTCCTGAATAGATGAGAATATCAGCATTTGGTTTTTACTAAAATACTTCTCGTGATCTCTTGTTGGTCCTAAATGAACGTGGTACCGATCTGATGTCCAATCTGGCCACCACATCGACCATGCTGAAAGTCTTGTTATCGCTAATCCTCCTTAATAAATGGTCATATCAGTTTTGGGTTTTCACTAAAGGACCTTTCATGATGTCTAGTTGTTATCGACACTCTTCCTGAATGGATGATCGTATCAGAATGGGGTTTACACTAAAGTACTTCTTCTTACGTTGAGCTAGACAGAAAATGAAATGATGCCAATCTGACCTCCAATATGACCGCCATGTCAGCCGTCGGACTAATTCGTACACATTTGGAAAATGTCAGCGTTTCAGTTCGAGGGAGAAATTAAATGGCTCATAATGTGATGCAACATCGATATTATCTGGTTTTAATGGAACCGAACGATATTTAGGACCAGTATCTTTCAAGATTCAGTATTATTCAGATAATTTGGCATATACGACTTTTTACACTTAACAGCAACATTGGGGTTTTAAACGGAGAAATGTTCTTATCTTGAATTCCTGGGATTTCTTTTCGCCCAGCATCAGTCCCTTCGAGGGACTCTTGTTGTTACTCCTCGTCATGTCATTATTTAAATGAACAGCTTTAGATTGTGATACTCCTCCTGAAGGCAAAAACAAGTAAACGCAATACATTGGACTATTGGGTAATATCATTGGGCTATTGGGTAATATCATTACGTAGAATGCCTATTTCATCAATACTTGTCTATGTATACATTGTATTACTGTATCAGATAGGCAGACAGTCGTTTTTTACTGGTGTGGAATGAGGGGACACTCAAGTATCCACTCTTTTAGACTTCAACCCATGGGCGCCCACAGCATGGGTCAAGGGGGTGTCACGTGACCCCCCCATCATACTGCAAATATATATATATATATATATATATATATATATATATATATATATATATATATATTCCGACAAGTTTAATCATGCATATGAAGCTGAAAATATGTCAGCAGATTCTGTTCAAAATGCTTAATAAATATTAGCTTTAGTTTCAGACTGCTTCTTATACTAACTCTCCCGGCCGTGACTGTCTGACCCCTCCCCACCGAAAATCCTGACCCCCCTGCACAAAGTCCTGAGCTCCCCCCTGCAAAAATCCTGCGAGTTCCCATGCTTCAACCCTATTGAAAATCTTCACATGACAGCGAAAACCTTTGGGAGGTCTAGCAATTTATTGAATTCGCTTTTTATCCTGTTTGGGTTATATCTATTTGTTTTCACATAAATATATAAGCACATATATACATGCGGTTCTCTTTTTTATATGAGGGAGCCGCTGCAGTTAAGTTGGTAGAGCGTCGGACTCTTCATCCAAAGGTCGTGGCTTTGATACACCCAGGGCCAGCCCGGGTCGGCTGCCCATGTTAGTCCTTTGGGAAGGGCATTTAAATCCCATTTTCAAGGCATGATACATCCAGTAATGTGTTAAACGTGTCGTTAAAAAATGTAGATGACTCTTTGACTGGGTAAATGTATAAATGGATGCCTTTTACATAACCTTCATTCTGCAAGAATCTTTGAGTACAATTTGTGAATGTATGCAGACAGTCAGGCTGAGTGACATTAAGTTGAAAGAATGAAGTTTATTATTGTGTGCTTTACTGGTACGAATGAAAATGCATGTATATACATTACTGTCAATATTGAGCTAATAAGTCGCTCTACACTGTACACTTAAGCATGTAGAATTCTAGACAAGGTTGAAATTCGATGTCACTTCTATCAGCATACACTAGATTTTTCCATGTTTTATTAATAAATGGACTATTGATTTATTGAACGTTATGCAGATAGTCAATACGAACATAATTATGTTGTTGCAGCAATAGCTGAATATACTGTTGTTTTTTTTTTGGGGGGGGGTTTCTCTAATTGCGACTTTTCAACCCTTAAACACAGTAGCCCAATGTATTGCGTTTACTTGTTGCCAGGTGAGAGAGGGAGAGCTTTCATCACACGGTGAAGAATAGTTCATCTTACAGGTCGCCATTATCGAGTCTGCGTAAGATGGACACAACTACAGACCGAGCAGCTCGTGCATGCTTTGGACAGGCGTCCACGAGACGCTTACCATATCTACTTTTCATATGTATAAGCTAAATTAACTGCATCTGTATCAACTGGAACAGATATTTTGTCAGTTCATGGAACTGGACATAATCTATGTCCACACATATTCTCATTCTACTGTCTCTTGTCTAATTGTCCGATAGTTTTAAGGTGCTTTTTAGAAGAAACGAGGAACCACAGCCTATCCGTCTATGCGTATAATGTATACGTTTATAATACTGCGTCTGTGCGTATATGTGTACCTTTACAATGCTGTGTTTGTGCGTATATGTGTACCTTTACAATGCTGTGTATGTACATTTACAGTGCTGTGGGGGCCCCCGAGTGGCCGAGTGGTCTAAAACGCTCACCGTTAGAGATCACTGCCATCTCACCTCTGTCTGCGTGGGTTCGAGTCTCGGGTCGGCCAATGTGGATATGTGAGAACGCTTGCCAATAGCTTCTCGTGGGTTGGTGGTTCTTTCCGGGATTTTCCCGGGTTCTGCCTCCACCGTTTATACTGACCGCCATGTATAGTCTATCTTGTGCTCAAAAATGGCGTTAAACCCTACAACAACAACAACAACAATGCTATGCAGTGCGTATATGTGTACATTTATAATGCTGTGTCTGTGCGTATATGTGTTCATTTACAAAGCTGTGTATGTGCGTATATGTGTACATTTACAATACTGTGTGCGCATATGTGTACCTTTACAAGTCTGTGTATGTGTACTCATATATGTATGTTTATAATGCTCGAAATGCATCCTACACACTTTAAGTTTGTTACTTCAAATCTTGGATATCAGTTAGGCGATATACATAACTATCCACAATCATAGAATTCATTCTCATATACTCAAGAAGGGAGTCGGGTGGCTAGAGTACTTATACAGATAGTTACGTATGTACATGGGCGCTCGCAGGATTTTTTGCAGGGGGGGGGGCAGGACTTTGTGCAGGGGACGGCAGGATTTTGGGGGGGGCAGTCAGTCACGGCCGGGAGAGTTAGTATAAGAAGCAGTCTGAAACTAAAGCTAATATTTATTAAGCATTTTTGAACAGAATCTTGTGACATATTTTCAGCTTCATTTGCATGATTAAACTTGTCGGAATATATATATATATATATATATATATATATATATATATATATATATATATATATATATATTTGCAGTATGATGGGGGGCACGTGACCCCCTCCCCCTTGACCCATGCTGCGGGCGCCCATGCGTATGTAGTAATGTTGGCAACTAGGTAGGTAGGTGAGTGTGCATACATGTAGATACATACATCCCTACATTCATATAATCCTAAGTTATGTATAACACCGTATGTTTATACCAGCATCCAAATTCTTGGCAGTGCTTTGAAGTGCTCATCTTATCTGCGTCTTAACGAGATGCACACGTGTTTGACATGTACTTAGGTCGTTAGAAATCTTACCGAACCACTATCACGGCCTGGATTATTGATTTCTGGTAAAATAAGACAACGCACGTCTAAACAGGCAAAACTTAAAGAATAAGACTTCTGGCACCATAATTGATTACGACAGGCAGAGCGGAATCTGATGCTATAATCTATTCAGAATTATTGTACTAGTCAATCCTCTCTCTCTCTCTCTCTCTCTCTCACACACACACACACACACACACACACACACACACACACACACACTATGCACATTTACACAAATTTATACAATATATATCCTGTTTATGATAAGTAGAGAGGACACGCTCGTATAGTTGGTTTTAAAGTACATTGTTTTGCAATGATATGAAAGATTCATTTCCACATATTTAGTAATAGCATATGAAGTTTCTTCTCTGTGTAAAGTTAAATTGCATGGTATTAAGCTAACAAGAGCACACGGTTCACAGTCGATCAATCCATTGAAGGACAACACCCGATACCCAGTCTCAGCTGGGTTATCATACGCTTCTTTGCAAATCTCGAACTCAGTCAAGAATAGGTAGTTTTCTTGCCCCAAACTCCAGACGGTTCTGTTTGGACATGATTGGTGGCAATAGCTTATGTAAAGATGTAATATATCATGGTATTATACTGGCTGTAATTCTAATTAGCAAACGTTTTGAAAACTGAAACTGTTATCCATGAAAAATTTGTTGATATAGATCCTCTTTAAATAAAATTTCCACAATTAACTGGCATTCATCATAAATCTTAACAATATGGAACAGATGTTCGAAATTTTATTTTCAAGGTTTTGTACCGGAATGAGCTACCTTAACTTGATACAGTGCCAGAATTGCTCAACTCAAAAAATTAGATGTGTCTTCATTGGAGAACTGTTCATTACCGGCTGACGTGCACCTTCCTACCTTCCGAAGCCAAAACATGTTTGAAAGTTTTTACTGAAATTGAAGAGTCACTATTTGCAGTGAAGCTTATTACAGTTACAAGCCTACATTTCTTTAAGTGCACAAGAGTGCTGTATATACCGCCACTGAACTCGCGTAATTGTTATATTTAGATCAGAATGTCGACAACCATCTCACATTTCTTTTTCAATTAGTGTCTTTCCATCCTTATTTATCATGCAAATTCATATGACTGCGCCACAAAGTCGACATATCTTGCTAAAAAATGTGTTACTTCTGGTGTCAGTTCCCACCGACCCTCAGTTATCTGGGACTTTCTCCCGATTTTGAGTACCTTTGGTAAATAATTCATGTAATTTTAAACAATTCATCACAAGACTATAGTATGGGTTTGCTACAGGAATAAATAAATGGCAGTTTTAGATTTCATTTTATTACAACTATATTTCACAGAGTTACGGACCCTTCGATTGGAGCGGGGCAAGAAAGTTTTGATTGTTTTAAAGTTATTCCCGAGATGGTAGAGACTAAACATTTGGAGTTTACACACTTTTATTTCTATTGGAACAGCCAATAACAGGGATAACCCTGTCGAATAATAGTAACCACGCGCTTGTGTGGGTAAATTAGTATGGGAACTACGTTGAACTCAGATCCAGGAGAAAGTACTCGAAGAAGTATTGCCAACAATCATTCACACCGGTTGATTAAGTTCTTCAGAAACTTCACGACAATTGGTTCAGAAAGCTAAAACAGGTTATCAAGTGAACCCAAGGCATTGTGCTCGGAGCAGAGAAAATCTTACTCCCATTACAATTCCTATCAACCTTAGGGGAGACTGAGATATGTAGGAATGTATCACATTTGACTAATATTAACAGTGAAGAAAAACATACAAATAAAGATTCAACTTTAGCTCTTTGAGTCAAATGTCAGCACTGACATTAAAGCATGACTGTATCATCTAAAGATCTAAATTTATATGCTTTTCAAATAAACCATTACTTGTGAGGAATACGTTAATGTTTTTCTAAGAAAAAAATGCATCTGGACTTTTATCTGAGTTTGAACAGCAAACTCATTACTTTCCTGTGGAGACCGGCCGTTAGGAAGATATTTATCTCACTGATGGAAGTGTCTATTATTTGATAGGACCTATAAAGGTGATGAGTTTCACATTAATTTTGTCCTTTCTCTAAGAAAATCGCGGAAAAGTTGTGAGTAAGTATTATTAAAATATGCCAAATATGTTAAAGTTTGACAAACTTCCGATTGTTCATCTTACAGGCTTTCAGACCTATGTAAATTCATTCTGTTGTAGATATCAACCAAAATAAAATGCTAAGTTGTGGTACTATAGGAAAACGTAATTTATATGTATTACTTGATTTTTACTAATTCGTGCAATTTTCTAAAAGTTTACTCCACCCCTTTAAAGGAAAACGAACTCTAACTTATTTCTGCCATGAAAGAATACAATAAGAAATTGAAATAAAGACCAACACTAAATCAACAGCTCTGTTTTAAAGATATTCGTGTCTAAAGTCTACTAGAGTCGCCATGATGGATATAGTTGTGACGTCATTAATCAAGTCCGGCCAACGCAGATAAATTGGTGTAACGATTTGCACTTGCAATAATTATTTGTTTAAGAACTGTTGGAAACAAAAACTACATAGAACAAAAACGTTAAACTATAAAGTAAATAATGAAGATAAATTTAGATTATGGACAGACTAGGGGAACAGTTTACAAGTCTGCCAGATTTGTACAAACCACTCTGAGGAACCTGCCTCTTTACACGGCGGCAGGAAATTCAAACTTATAAAATCTATCAAAACCCTCGGAGTGACCATGAACCAACTGACAACTTATCACAAAACCGGAAGGGTCTAAGTAACATCACGTTACGGACTGTTATTGCTGTCACAGGTGATGAGCTTACAAATACGGCGATATCCTATGCATCATGAAAATTGTCGATTTCGCAAAAGAAAGTGAGAAAAATTCCCTTACAAGAGTATTAAAATGCAAACTAACAGTAAATATCAAATTTTACATTTTAAATTTAATAAAACCGATCTGTCAGCTTGTTTTCGATCGAAGATTTATAAATTTTTCTTTCATTTCATGGCTTTCTTGTTATTTCCATGTATATGATCTCAATTCCATATCATTCACTTTCTTTTCTTCCTTTACATTGCTTAGCATACCAGTGCAGTAAGCCTAACAATGTAACACCTTTCTCGTTTAGATTATTGTCTCCATAATCAAGAATTGTGTGATCTGGTTTGCTCATTTCCAACTTTATGACGTGAGTGATCTTAACTAATGTTTTTCTGTTCTATTCTTTTCACAATTCACACAATCGATAATAAAGTTGGTGAACTCTGACTGTATGATTGTTTTATTACTAAGTTGGTTGTTGCAAACACTATATTCTAAGTGGAAACAAAGTTTTGTTTTGTAATTGATCCTAGCGGCACTGATCACTTTTTCTTTCAGTTATGGTTGGTTTATCTGGTAATAGTCTTACGTTATTAAAATATGCAATTTGACTCTTATCATGTTGTGAAAAATGGTATTATATACTTTATAGGGGGAGGGTAAAATATAAAAGTGTGCATAAATAAAGATACAGTTTCTTAATAATATTCATGTTTGAAGGAATTTAAAAGATTAATGACCGCTATGGTGGCCTAGTGGTTAGAGCGTCCGCCTCGAATGCGGGAGGTCGTGGGTTCGATCCCCGGCCGAGTTATATCAAAGACTTACAAAAATGGTACTAACAGCTGCCTCGCTTGGCGTTCAGCATTAAGAGGTTTGTGTTAGGACTGGTCGGCCTGGTGTCAGGAGATTGTGACGGGGTGGGACATCATGCTACATGTCCGCGGCATGATGTCCCAGTGCTAGACATCACTATAAACTGCCACACTGCAGACATCGTAGTGATATGACTGAAAAATCGTTAAAGCTACGTTAAAAATCTAAATCAAACACACACACACACACACACACACAAAATTAATGAAATAAAACGTACAAGGTAAGTAGAAAATAAAATTAATCCTCAATTTGCCTACACTTGTTTACTTTATCTGTTCTCTAATGGTTTTACAGCATTATTCATCTGCCCATGTCAGTTTCTAAATGACGAGATGCTACCTTAATCTTATATTAACTGTTTAAAACTTAGGAACTTGAATACTTTGCAAACAGATTGGAAGCGAAAATTGCATTTATTTAAACTTAGTGTAGTTGTAGCTGATTTTGGATAATCCTTTATTCCAATAATCCACTAAGTCATCAGCAACTTAGTTTTTAAATAGAAGAAATCTTTGGATCCTCGATTCCCAGATTCATCTAAACACACACATAAAAACTAAGAAATAACGATAGATTTTAGAGTCAAGCCCATTACTTAACAGGATCCATGTCACTCAGTAACGAATTGCAACTACTTTGGTATATTTTCTATGATAAATATTCAAAATATTGAGCCATTGCTTTATAAAGCACAATACCGATGTTTTTCTGAGTTTTCCATAGATGAATTTATTGCTTTGAACAAAATTTCTTTTTGCCAAAAATTGCAAATAAGCGCTTTCTTTTCAATTACCTTTAAAAAATCTCAAAACAGGAGGCCCATACATTAATATTGAAAAACTAATTTATAGAAAGATAACGTTTTCTCCAATAGGGATATTTTATACATTTGAATAAGTGTTTATTTTATTAAAACTATCTTTTCTGAGGTCGAAGAGCCTGGGGTTTTGAACTGGTTAAACAAGCCACCAGTTACGTAAACGATGACAAGTTATTAAAGTTTGGAAAATATACACCCCATTTTTAATTTCGCACTATGCCTAAATTCGTGTTTATTGGAAGCATCAGAGTATTTCGTTCCTCTGCTTCCGTTTCTGCAGTAGTCTCGTTATTATCAACACTTGTACATGTGGTCCTGTTTCTTGATAGCAGACGAACTCATCTCCAGAGCAGATTGCTAAGAAAACTTAAATGCAAATTGCATTCTCTTACAAACCTTGCTATTCTCCCTTCATTAACCCCTCCAGAAAATCCCCAAGAATATTCACAACAACAATCATCCATACATACATGTCTCATCTTCTGATCGTCTGCTTCCAGTGTTTCCACTGACTATATTAACGATGACAAGTTATTAAAGTTTGGAAAATTTACACCCCATTTTTAATTTCGCACTATGCCTAAATTCGTGTTTATTGGAAGCATCTGAGTATTTCGTGCCTCTGCTTCCGTTTCTGCAGTAGTCTCGTTATTATCAACACTTGTACATGTGGTCCTGTTTCTTGATAGCAGACGAACTCATCTCCAGAGTAGATTGCTAAGAAAACTTAAATGCAAATTGCATTCTCTTACAAACCTTGCTATTCTCCCTTCATTAACCCCTCCAGAAAATCCCCAAGAATATTCACAACAACAATCATCCATACATACATATCTCATCTTCTGATCGTCTGCTTCCAGTGTTTCCACTGACTATATTCACATACAGTTTGATAACTCATCTGCGCGTACGAAAAATGTTAAGGCTCACACTTTATTTGCTGTTGTTTAATAAGTCCATTATATAATTAAAAGAGTCATGTTCAGTATTTTACGGTTGATGCTGATGATGATGAATTGTTTATGCAATGCATGCCATAACAATTATATATGTATTTATCAAACAGGCATATATCTGTCTGCCTGTATATACGTCTGTCTCTCCGATTTAAGTGTAATAAATCAAATCGATTTTCTTTTATGATACTTTAAGAGCAAAAACAATTCAACCTTCGAATTTGTTTTAATTTCACGGCATCCACCAAAGTTCATTAAGAAATAATAATAATAATAATAATAATAATAATAATAATAATAATAAACAACTTTCAAGCTAAATTACAGTACTCATAAGGGGCATTTGACCTTTACGTCATTGATTACAGAACTCATCAGAACAATTTACCGTTTCCTACATGGATTATTACATCATCGATCACAACGCTCATTAAGGGGCGTTTGATAATTTTCTACACGGATTGCATCATTGCTTACAACGCTCATTAAGGGGCGTTTGACCCTTTTCTACATGGATTACATTATTGACTGCAGTACTCATAACGTCATTTAAACCATCTGTTATAGGGTTCGAGTCTCGGGCTCAGCCAATGTGGGTACGTGAGAAAGCTTACCCGTAGTTTCTCGTGGGTCGGTGGTTCTTTCTGGGGTTTTCACGGGTTCTTCCTCCACCATTTATACTGGCCGCCACGTATAGCCTGTCTTGTGCTGAAATATGGCGTTAAGCCCTATAACAACAACAATAACAACCATCTGTTATACGGAATAATAGCACAATCTTAAGATATAAGAAGTCAAAACCCGCTTGTATCTCGATATAAACGTAATATTCTTCAGCCCATGTTCTACAAGTTTTATAATTCAAACTTATTTTCAAATGTTTTGTTTTAAAAAAATCTCGTTGTAATTTTCAACATTATTTTGTTTTCTTTTGTATGTAAATGGATGGCATACACATTAGACCAAGCTTCAGTAATGAAAAAATGTATCTAAATTCTTAAACCGAAATGTTTCCAGATAAGCGGCAGAAAACCTCAGATCCATGCATGAAAAATTCGTTGAATAAAATATAAATACCACACCTTTTTCCAGATTTTAATCAACATATTGCAAGATTGATTAGTCCCACCCATATGTCAGAATAAATCTCATAAAACATGCAACTAACTCCCCATCAAAATAATCAAAATACATGGGCTTTCGCTGTATCTTCAGTGTTGCAAGAAAACCGCTAGGATTATTAAATTGGATTAGGATTATTAACAGCTTTAAAGAAACATACGAAAATATGATACAAAAATATTTGAAGAAAGTTCCTTTGCTTTGCCACCCTCACTCTAATAAATATCTTAAATTACTGATTCTATCGCCAAGCAGCATTCTTCTTCTAATTATGTCATGCTCATACCGGCTTCTTCTATCAGTCTTTTTTAAGCATTAAATGTATTTTCCGTTTTCATCTCGATTTTAATCTAAATAATTAGATGACCAGTCTATTCTGATCAAAATCTTTAACATCTGAATAATTAGTTCTATGAGCAATCAATGTAGATCAAAAGTTGTTGATGTGTTTTGTTGGGGTTATTTTGTTTTATATTGTTTTTATTTTGCGTTTTTGGTTGCTTTTTGTTTTTGTTTTTGATTTTTGTTTGTTTTTTTATTCAGGAAAGACTGTGGCAGTCGTCTTTATTTGGAGTTTAAAGAATAATCGAGAATCAACATTATCAATAACTTTCATAGAATGTAAGACATGATTGTCAATATTTTCGGAGCTAACAGTTGCATTTAATCTTTCCATCAAAGCTGTAACATTGTTTATAATATCATTTAGACCTAGTTATGCTTAATTAGTTATTCTTAATTAGTAACCATTAACGTTCTCAGAGATTACAATTGATCCATTCTGTCACGCTTTTCAAATCTACCATTAATGTTTCCTAAAATCTGGGTAAAAAATTAATTTATCATTTTCTAACTTTATTTACAACTGTGTCATTAGTCATCATTATTACACATTAAAGAGAGAAATCTAAGTATTTGAACAACACTTACCTTGATGTCATTGTGTTAAATTAAGCCATTTCATTTGTACGATTTTATTTGTAATTTGCTCATATTTGTTTATTGAAACTATAAATACATGCACATGACGTCATGATATTATTCAGACTTTGCCACGCCGATCTCCAAGTCAATAATAAGAACATCACCTAGCAGTGGTGGCATTGTTTGGAATTTTAGCAATCGCTATCAGAAACGGCAACTCGTCCGAAACGCCTTTTTTGTGAAAGGGATATATTGTCATGAGCGCATGCGAAATAGGGTTCAATATATCTAAGGTATAACCAACAGATAGCTGAACAAGCGGAAGTCACTCAAGTGCGAAAATTGGGTTAATGATCTAGTTTATGATACCCTACTTCAGATCCTTCCGCATGCCAAGTTTCATGAGTGGGGGTGAGAAGTGTCCAAGATTGTGGGGGTGTAACAAATGAATCTCTGAAAACACAAAAGTTATTCAAGCGTGACAAATAAATCACAGTGACATTATTTTGATATGGTAGGACTACACACATTAATCTGCATCCACATTGCAGTTTTGGTAACTGTATGTAAAACTGACCATAGGTTATTGAGGGTGCAACAAACATAAGGCTAAAAATAAAGTTACTTTAGTGTGAATATATTACATTGACATAGTGTTGCTTACGTTTGTTAAGATACATCCATGGAGCAATTTTCGTAAGTGGGGGTGAAAAAGGGTCTAATGTATTGAGTGCGTAATGAACGAATTATTGAAAAGTCAAAAGTCACTCAAGTGTGAAATTTAGGTAATACTGACCTAGTTTTTGTACAGTTAGGTTAATTTCTTTTGAAATGCAATCACATACCAGCTTCATGAATGTTGGTAAAATAGGGTCTGATATATTGGGGGTGGGTACCAAAAGGTTAAATTACAAAAGTCACTCAAGCGTGAAATCTGGGACACGTAAACTAATTATCGTATGATTGGAAGTATCCACATAACAGTGTTCATGAAGTGTACGTGAAATAACGTCCACTATATGAATGATGTCAACAAACAGCTGAGAATGGAAAAGTCACTCGACTGTGAAACTTGTCTAATTTACCTCTTTTTGTGGCTGAGTTTTCACGATGCAACATCATACAACTTTTGATGAGTATTGGTGAAATAGGGTCCAAGAAATTGGGGTGTAACGAACGAACTGCTGAAAATACAAAGATCGTTTAAGAATGCAAGTGTCTTAATTTTGGTCTTCCTGACATGCAACCAAATACCAATGTTCATAAGTGTAAGTGAAATAAGGTCATGGATATTGAAGGAGTGACGAAGTATGGTGTGGGTAACAACAAACGATCACGCGAACAAACGGGCAAAACGCTATATCCGCTTCATATTCACTTGGCGACGGGAAAAAAACGGGAGAGGTCAGAAAAAGCATTTCTCAAGGGTTACGGTTCTTGTCTTTACGTGAATAATGTCGTTTAGTGCATTTGTGAGAACTTAAATTTGCTGAGAATTTATAAATGACATGAACGCTTTATAACAAATCAATAAGAATGTCTTGTCGCTGTACCTCTGTTGTCTGACATAATTTCTGTAGTTTAGAAAAGCGGCCGAGTGAATTGCATTTGTGCACTGATATTTTTATACAATGCTCATACGTGTGGCATACATTATTTTTTCAAGCCTTTCCCATGAAGTGGACTGGCCTATTTTATTTATGTCATGTTATAGATACTGTCCTCGCTTATAAAGTTTTCAATACATGTGTTATTAGTTCTGACATGTGTGAAATTTGTTAAAATTAATAGGATTGATAGAACCATGATAAATATCGAAACATAAATATCATAGATGTCTATCTGCAAACAGACTCGCATATGCAATATTAGAAGAAAGGTTGTTGCTATTATTTATAAGCTAACGATAAACTAGTTGGGGGTTTTTTTGGGGGGGGGGGGAGCTAGCGTTGCTAAATGCTTATTTATTGTCATAATTGATTAGTAATTATGACCAGAATCACCCGTAACATTAATCATTTATTCCTTCTGATCATTATAAAGTATATGAATGAACGCAATAGCTTTCCTTGGGACGGTAGTTCTTACCGGTCTTTTCCCGGGTTCTTTTCCTCCACCAGTTATACTGGCCGCGATATATA
>JAECUM010066483.1:0-23474 GCA_016617855.1 Megalonaias nervosa | reverse complement strand
CAAATTCATCGTTAACGCGCTCGCAACACCACTCACAGGAACAACAACAATATCATTTAATAGAAGCTTTTGTTTCTCATCAAATCTAGGAATCTCAACTTCAATATTTTGTTTGCTTGTATCTGCTGGTCGATAACACAATATCACAGGTAAATCTGAAAACTTTTCTTTATGTAACAGAAACAATTGCTGTTGAAGTGTATCACGAACTATCTTCCAACTTGAAACTATCAAAACAACAGGCCTCCACAAATTCCAAAAATCACTTCTCAGTCTTTGGAATTACTTCACGCATTATCTCACATTGAATCTTATCTAACTGCAGTCTGATTAACTTTTTAAACTCTTTCAGCGTTGAATCCAGCGCCCGGTGATCATCAAGTATTTCCTCGTAATAATATACGAGCTTTTTCAGCCATTCATACGGAGATGATCCAACAAAGGATGGTGGTTGACCATGATCCCCACACATGATAACAGCAGTATTTCTCAACAACGAATTAAGAAACATTTTAATACCTCCATGGATACCGTATATATCTCATCTCAGATAATGATGTTTGGAACATATTTCACACCCATTCGTTCAGGTATCCATGCATCTCCTTTCCATCTTAAGAAGCTGTGATAAGTATGAGATTTAACTCCTCGTTTGCTCATTTCTATTGCAAGCCGTTGAGTCGAAGTTCGTACAATCATATCAAGATTTCGAAATAATTCAATCGCACGTGTTGTTTTACCAGAACCTCCAGGTCCACCGAGATAAAATGTTTTATGTCTTGCTACAGGATCAGATACCGAAGGTGCTGATAAAAGTTTTAAAATCTGTTTATTTTTGTAATATGTTTCCTTAGATTGAACGTCAGCAGATTCAGAATAATGATTGTTTGTTCTCGATTTATTCTCCATTCACCCCATGATGCATCATTACCAAACTTCAACCGCTTTAGCGTTTCTGCGTAATTTTTGTTGATATAAAATCAATCCGTGGCGACTCTAACTGCGGTATCAGGAAATCTGTTCATCATCAATAATAAGTTTATCGTAACGTATGCTAGCATTGAATATCTTAAATGGGTAAACTGTGGTGAGTCACCATCAGTGGAGCTCACAATTGTATTTTATTTAGTTACATCCAATAAGTAAGCATTATTCCGACTAATAAATTTGCCTCTCTCTGTTGTATCAGCAATTGTAAAATCAAGTTCAGCATCGTCGATGATTAATTTTGTACAATGTCGTATATGATCACATGTACCTCCTTGTGTAAATTTACCAATCGTTTTTCTGCCAAGATCTTCTTTTGGAAGTTCATTTTCGAGATCGGTATCGTCCGGATTTTCACCAGGGGAATATTTCTTCTTTTGTGGTAACCAAACTTGTTTCTGCGGACGATATGATATAATTGCTTCACTTAAAACCAACGATATCAATATTTTTACATCAAGCATATATCGTAATAAAACTATTGGAGCCCACTCGCGTTCGCTATAATGTTTTCCAAACCAAAGAGCGACAAACGGATGGAAAGTTTTCGGTGTAAACTCGAATGACTCAACACAGGCAAATCCAGTTAAGTCAAAATCTGGTAAAGGTCCATTTATCGCATCTCTGGTCATCTCGTGTGTTGGATGTCCAAATCTTTTGAAATACTCAGAACACCCTCCCATTCCAAAAAAACTTCCAGGATAACATGCAACCATATCAACTGAGATAACATCCTTATAATCGTATTTAGTATTCCACAATCCGCCGTATCCGTATTCCACCCAGCTGTGTTGGACATCTTCAAGACATTCCAACCGTGTTGGCCTCCACGAATTTTCCTTCTGATCAAAGTGAGCAGCAATTGACGGGACGGTGAAGCAATTACTGAGTAATCGATCGATAACATCAGTATCGATCGTGTATTTCAACTCAAGATTTTTCATTTCGTTATAAAGAGATTCTGTAAGATAAATATCTCCATTAGGCAGTACAAACTGATCATAGTTCACAGATTCTGAACTTTGAAACAACCAGACGGATACGGAGTCGCTCTTATTGATATTTCGGATGAAATCAAACATATCACCGATATAAAATTTAACAGTTCGATTTCGTGGAAATATTGCTACATCTGACCTCCACGCGTGTGCGTTATGATCATCTATCTCTATCTAAGCTCCCTTTGATTTATATTTTGATTCGTACAAAATCTCTCCGGTTAGAGTCTTCACCGTTATTGGAAATCTTAATTTTGTTTCCAACTCAGCAACGTCTTTGATAGACGCTCCGGTATTTTTAACGCGCTCAGCCCACTCATTTACTTTTTTAATTCTTAGATCCGTTAAACCATTTCCTTGCATCGCGTTTGTAAATTGTTCTCTAACTCCCTCAGGTACACAATTCAACGTCGAAATTTTCATCGGATTGAGATCATCAACGCTAGGTTTATCGCATAAATAGCCACCGTCAGAAGATATGCTCACTGATAAAAAGGTCTCTTAATTCCAGTCAGTATTCCTGGTTTGGAATATTTACTTAACTTTACAACATCGCCAGCGTGATGTAATCGAACAGGGTCACGTTTGTTACGGATAATCCAGATGTCATCTACCGCTACGATAAATTTTATTTTAAAAATTATATCTTTGTTCTTCGAGATAATTAATAATTGTCCTCGCTCGCTTGTCATTCATAGTAGGATCAACGTCTTGCATAATTCTGAATGTTGCTCATTGGCTTCACGGATACGATTGATTAAAGTTTTATTCGGCAAATCAACCAGAGTTTGCCCCGGCAATTCAGGGGTTATTCTGTCAAGATCAAATCAAGCTTTAGAGAGCTTAATCACAGGTAATCTCGTAAATTCGTACATGTTATAATTAAGGCAAATATATATATTTAAATTAAACTTTAATTTCTGATATATAATGATTCAAGCCAGTAATTATTGTAAGTGGTTGATGATTGGTTCTGCAGCTCCTTGTTATCGGGCTTGTGTAAATTAATTCTGTGGATATCTCATGCAGAGCGTGCGACGATATTGTCTAGCACCAAAGCCGTGTTTAAAGTGTAACGTCGGAGTCAGGGGTGAAGCTCAGTCGGTGGTAAAAAATACAGAGCCTGAAAACGGTATTACGATAAAAAATCTAGCACCAACGGCGTCGGTAATGAATCTCCCATAAAAAAACGTTGAAGACTATCTAGCATCCCAGGTTTTTTTTTCTAGTAATAAAATAATAATGTAGACAAATAATATTGCTATATAAATGGAGCAAAATGAATTTGTAATGCATCTCATCATCAAGGATGCTGGTGTAATTAGAAACTGTCGACTAATAAAACCAGTCGGTTCTGTCACTAATACTGGGTATCTCATATTCGGTGTTGGGGGAATGAAATATCTCTGTTTCAGGTTTGTGTACGAGTGTTTCACGGACTGATCAAAGATGGATTTGTGACTTATCATATTGATTCGGATCCAAAGAACAATTATGTGAGTAATTTGTAGGCTATTACACAGAGGCAGAAATCAGTACGAGGGGATACTGGTAAGTACAAAAAATTTCCAAGAGCAGTTAAATCTGTGAATATAGAGACAGGCAAAGAAATAATATGTCAATCTATATTTTCCTTGTCAAACTCAAGCAATATTTTTTTTTCAGCAGGATTTCAACTTGTTTTTGTTCTTCTAGACAATCGTCAGGATGACAGTATCTGTTTATGATATCAAAGTGTATTATTGTTTCTCTCAGTTGTGATCCTCTCATATACCTAACGCGAAGAAAATTACTCATTGCTTCTGATATTTGAATATTTAAATCTTTAATGTTAATATCTTTCATATATTGGATTCTATTTCTCGCTTGTGATTCATCGCTAACATCTATTTCACGAATATCTTCTTCGCGGTTAAAAACATAATCATAAAATTCTCTTGCAAAGGTTATAAATGCTGGTTCAGACATTATTTTACAACATTAGATTAAATTTGATCATTGCGTGTGCATATTTGAAATGCTGTCAATCCTGAAAACTGACTTTCAGCTTCGACAACATAAATTCAAATATAAAAGTACTTGTTAACAGTATCCTCAGTTGGAATTGTAAAATATTTAGTTTTTGCAATAAACATATTTGCTACACTATACAATGTTGCCCAGTTAATATCATCGTTTGATCCTTCCTATGACCAATCACGAATTATCCCAACAAAAGGGTCTAATCAACCACACAAATAAAATTGCCAAATAGCAATTGCAACAGGACATTTAATTTTAATCCAAAAGTCTCTTGTTTCCCCGTTAGTTGTCCATTCTTATCCATAGTCAACGGTGAAAGCGTGATGGGGATAATTTTCATTATAATGCGATGATGCGCTTACCTCAAACCCATCTCGGTTATCAGATGCTTTCAAGAGTTTTGGAATATACCCAACATTGTTTTTGGTTCGTTTTACACCACTAGACAGACTATCAACATACGCTTTATTTGTCAGATCATTAGGGTTAACTGGAACATATGTTGTTGTTATTTTGTTGGCTCTCATATTTATGTTGCCTGGCATTGGTCCACCGGATTGTCTTAAATACGGGGCGAGTGCTCCTCTTAACTGAGCATAACTAATAGCATCAGTATCATCAGCTGGAGGTGAGGTTATCGGTAATCCAGTTATTTTTGAGTTTTTGCTTATTATCAGGTAGCCAATCATTGTGTTGCCGGTCTTATTAAGCTTGTTATCGTGAACAGATTTTAGTTGAGCATAACTTACCGCTTGTGTATTATCAACATTTTCTGGTGGATATGTGGTTTCCAGTCCAATAATTTTTTTACTTGACATATAAATATTACCGGTAACCGTTCCACCAGTTTTATCAAGCTTGTTGCCATCCACATACTTCAACAGCAAATAACTTACCGTTTGGGTTTGATTTAAGTTTGCTGGTGGATACGCGGCTTCCAAATTTAGAATTTTTTTCCCCGACATATCCAAGTTACCGTTTAACGTTCCTCATGTCAATCATTGTTTATTATTGTCTATCATTCTTAATTGAGAGTAACTTGCCGCTTGAATAAGATCAACCTTTGGTTGCGGATAATCTACTTCTAAACCAAGTACTTGCTGATTTGACATTAATAAATTGCCTGTCATTGTATCACCGTTTTTGTTTACAAAAGCTGATATATCAGTTATTGTTGGTTCGTCAGCAGAAGTGAATCCAGTGAACGGTGCTCCAAATTTCGTGTAATAGGTCATATTATGTAAATTATATGACATAAACTTATGTATAACATAAAATTATATATAACATAAAATAATACAACAAACATGTCAAAGTCGTCAACGACAAAAAAGCAATCGATATTAAATTTTGATACCGAACGATTAATCAAGCACAAACATAATAACGATCTTCCAGATTGCCATTATCTTATTGTTGGTCGTACAGGGGCTGGTAAAACAAATCTATTATTGAATCTTTTGTTCAACGACAATTTTAACTACGACAGAGTATATATCTATACAATTAATCCACAGCAGGACAAACGAGTTATTGAGCAAATATAACGATAAACTTCGTGATGAACTTGGAATCGGCCATGATATATCTTTGAAAAAACAACCGGAAGGTTTAATTCGTCCGATCATAAAATAATTGTATTGAATATATTTCGCTAAAGAACGAGGTGATGAACAAGATTAGATCATACTTTTCACTATAACGTAACAAAAGATGTAATTCAGTCTATCTTGCTCAAGGGTTGTATAACGTCGATAGATTTAATCGGCGAAATACGGGATGTTTTATATTATTTCCAGGGCTAGATAATGTTGATATAAGAAATATTGCAAACGAACAATATGGTGATGTAACAAAAGATAAGTTTATTGAACTATATCATCAAGCAACTAAAGATAAATATAATTTCTTTTTATTTGATAAACTAGCCTGTGATCCAACTAAAATGTTTCGCTGTTGTATTGATATATTTATCTAAGTTAATTTTATAAAGCGTATAAAAATAACGAATGGATTATCGCCAGAAAAATGAATTACTAAAGAAACTTGTGGCATCTCAAGTTTTCTTTTTTTCAAGATAAAAGTGAAGGAAGCGAGGAGTGGACAATGCGTTGCAGAAGAAGCAACCGCTAAACTTTTTAAGCCAGTTACTGAATCATTACTTGGAAGACAACCAGAAATATCAGCTTTATGTCCGGAAGAACTAAAAACTATACAAGAAAAAGGATTGTTAGGTTTACTCGGCGAGCGATCAAAGGAAGAAAATAAACAATTGCAGAGGAACTTGTGAGAAACATTGCTGATCCTGTTGCACGACAAGCCGAATTTGATAGATTAATAAACAACCCTCTTATGTTTCAACATGCTATTGCAAGAATGACAGTTGATCCTGCAGAGTTAAGAAGGTTAATAGAAAATTTGTCAAAACAAAATAAAGAATTATCCGAGCAATACAAATTGTTTCATGAGACCATTGCGACAGAAATGTCCACTGAAAAACAGATAAAATTGTACAGAAAACAAGCTGGGACGCCAATAGATGATTCCGAAAATGATGAATTTATTAAAAATTATTTAAAGGTAGATGAACTTCATAATCTTAATAACATCAGAAGATGGTCAAAGGATGATTACATAAATCTACATAAAATGTTATGAAAAAAATTGAAAATTCTGTTAAAGCTGAAGAAAAACTTAAAACACCTGACTAAAATACTTCAGATGACGAGTTGATGTGTTTAACAGAAACAAAATTAGAGACGGAGTTATTGCTGAGGTTTTACTTGAAATAGCAATCCAGTATAGAATCAGAGCAAAAGATTACGACAAAAGTTGGCCATTTAAAAGATTATTTGATCAGTACGAAATTAAACGAGATAAAACATTACCAGAGGAAAAAAAAAAACAAAACAGAAAAACTGGATCTGGCGTTAAAATGTTTTCATCAAACGCTGAAATGGTTGACCTTCTTATGTTATTCATATCATCGAAAGAAGCTGGTAATGAAAGTACAGAAATCGACAACGATATCGTTGATATATTAGATCATTTTCGATCAAGTGGTTTACTAACATCATCCGAGAATGAAATTTTATATTATGATCAAATTGCGTAAAATAATCTAACAACTTTGATATAATCAAGGATAATACCATTAACATCGACAACATTATTGTTAGATTCGTCACAAACAACAAGAAACAGCGCAAACTTTTCTGTTTACTATAATCCACCAATAATACTAGATCCAAGTAGATAGTAGGAAATGAGATTAATTTCTGCTACAATATGGCATTCTATGGCAAATGTAAAAACAAACGAGAATGACGATTTTACGTTTAATCCAGGCGCATGGGTATCAGTTAAAATATCTCAAGGAGCGTATAACGTAACTGATCTTAACAAAACGATAAAAGAACTAATAACGAAAACCGGCGGCAATGGCGTCACAGACAATTTTGAATTAACTCCAAACTATAATACCCTACGAGCTAGAATAACTTTAAAAAATAATTTGATAATCGATTTTTCACCGGCTACTAGTATTGCGCCGTTGCTAGAATTTAATCATCAACAAAACGGCAGTACCGTAGAACGAAGGATATCGTATGATGGAAATTTAACTGTTTACATAACAGAAGTAAACACTATTTTAATCAATTGCTCTATCGCATCAGGATCCTATTCAGCCAAGTGAAGCCAAGGTCAAACCATCTACAGTTTTTCACTAGATGTTCCACCGGGATCGCTAATGCAAATTACTCCTCGACAAATAATATACCATCCGATTAATCCGGAGAACCAAGCAACAAACATAACAATGCAGCTAATAGATCAATCAGGGCGACAAATAGATCTCAACAATAAAATTGTCACGTACTACTTACACTTACGCGCGACGACGTAGTCGTTGTCGTTGCAAAGACAATTTTGTAAGGCTAATATTGAATAACAAGATGAGAAGAAAAATATTTATAGAAGAACAATCGTAGGTGGATTTTTCAGAAATATATTTACAACAATCGCTGAAAATATACTAGGAATGTCACGTAAAGTAGCACCATTTGCAATTGAAGCAGGTAAACTTTTTGCGACTGGCGCTGCATCTGCTGCCGGGACCGCAGTCAGACAAAAGATCGCCGATAAAATTAAAATTAATAAACTACAAGCGATACCAGCACCTATGCCTACCGAATCTGAAATAAAACAGGTAATATCAGATATTGAACCGTCAAAAGAAACAAAACGAGCTATGATAACTACCACAAAAATTTATTATCACCACGCGGTGAGGAGGTAGTACGTAAGCTAGTAAATAAAACAAGACGAAAATTATATTTGCCTCAAATTTAGTAATTTTATGTGGCAATTGTAAAATAACAAATGTCAGTTAAAAATTATCTTGATCTTGGTGAGGGATTTGGTGTTGTCAAAACAGTGACAAAATTTGAGAATATCGAACATCTCGATGACAACTCGAACGAACCAAATAAATTTGGCCCAAAACAATTTAATACCAGAGACGAGGACGTGCTTTATTGCCACACAAGGCGATGCTGGAAGTTCGTGGTAGAATATTAACAGCTGCTGGTGGCGATATATCAGCTGACACAGAAATTGCACTTGTTAATAATGGCTGGAGCTTGTTTAGCAAATCAAACAGTAGAGGAAATAAGTGAATGTTTACCAGTTGCAAGTACAATATTAAATATTGTTTCATTTAGCGATGATTATTCGAGATCAATCGCAACAAATATGATGTGGTTCAAGGATACTGGACTTGGACAAGCTATTGGAAGTGAATTTCGTACTGGTGACGGTGCTCCTGGCGATGACAGTAATTACTTAATCGGAGATGCAGCTGGTAATACCGCCGCGCAAATTGGTCAAGCAATAAGAAATGCAGTTGCAAATATTCGACAACAACGTTACAACTAGGGATATGCTAGACGAAAACCACTTGCGGCGGAATCACAACAAATAACAATGATGTTGCAGTTAAGCACAATATTTGGATTTTGTCGCGACCATCATAAAGTATTTCGAGGGATAAAACATACACTCATTATCGAACGAGCCGACCAAAGTAATTGTCTTATTCGTGTTGGTGGAGCGGATGCACAGTTTGTGATTACAAGGTTGGCTCTGTGGATGCGTCGAGTTCTTCCATCGGTAGCTAAGTTAGCAGAGCTTAACACAAAGTTAGAGGTTTTACAGAAACGATTTATTTTCATCAGAATAAAATATATCAAACAGTTGCTCCTAACTCAATCGACTACACGTGGCATATTACAGCGACCCCAAGCGAACAATTACCGCGACATATATTTATTGTTTTCCAACAAACAGTTCGATTTGGTAGCCAACTAGAAAATAACACTGTTTTTGATAACGCTAACGTTAGAAGAATATTCGTTAAAAAAACTCTAACCAATACCCAAAATGAGCGATAAGCGTAATTTTACACCTGACGCTGGTAGAAATGTTACTAGAACGTATATGAACCTGATGGAGGTAATGCATAAATATCTAGACGCTGACAATGGATCATAGATAAATATCGAAGAATTTCGTACGCTTTATCCTATATTTGCCTTTGTCGTATCAAAACACTCTGATCAAATTGTTAATTCAACCGCAGAAATAGAAGTAACTTGGACTCTTGAAGGAGTTCCACAACTCCATTTAATGTTTTTGCACTTGTTTCTAGCTACCGATTCTTAACAATTGACTCGTTACAAAGACGAATGACGGTAAAAGTTTAATCTAACAACCTTGAAATAATACGATGATGAAAACCGATTACACAACCAGACAAATATATCTAACGCAAGGACAAGTTCGAAAATTATCAGCGGCGTTTGCTAAACGACATTCTGTTCCTTTAACGATATATCCAGCGACGTCGCCAACAAATAAAACAGCGTCTAAAGTAATTTTAACTCAACAACAAATTAATAAATTTGATCGCAAAGCTATCGCAGGAAAACCGTTTGTTCTTAAACTATCTGTTGCACAAGTAACAGTGATGTCAAAGCATGGTGAAATTTTCGGACCAGCACTCTCAACGATAGCTAGTACTATTATACCAAAGATTTTGCCAGTTCTCTGAACATTGGGACTAGCAGCAGCGTCAGGGGCAGTTTTAGGAGCAACTAGAAAGGTGGTATCTGGCGACGGTATCAAACAAATCTATCGTTGACATCAGCTTCGCTGACGTTGATGATGTGGTTTTATGTAACAGTAAATAATATAATTCCAGCTTAAAAAAATAAAAAAAAAAAGAGATCGTCAACGACAACTAAAAAAATAGATCAACAACAAACAACAAAGAGCCCTCGGTCAACAAAACAAGGAGGAATTATTCCATTCGCTCCGCTATTAGTGGGATTAGCGGGAAGTCTACTTCCAAATCTACTAGGAGTTGGACACGGAATGACTTTACCGGGGACCAGACGCCATTGAAGACGTCTGCGACGTTGACAACTCCTGTCGCGTTGAGCAATTTTGATATAATTGATAAAAATAAACTATGACGATGAAATTGATAAATTTCACGGTGTATTTGCTAAAGATGAGCTTGATGATATACCAGCAGGTGGCTCGTGTATCATAAACATACAAGATTTTAACGATGGATCTGGTATTCATTGGGTTGCTGTTTACGAAAATAATTATTTTGATTCGTTCAGACTTCCTCCGAGTGATTTTATAAAAAAATATATTTTTAAAAGCTTTAGAAAAATAAATTATTCGTCTACAGCCTGTTGGAGCATCAGCTTGTGGTTATTATTGTATCATGTTTGTCAAACAAATGTCAAATTATCCAGATTTTTTAAAATTTCTTTTGCAATTTGACAGACGTCAAGCAAAAACAACGATGATATAGCGGTAAATTTTGTGTGACAATCAAATATAACAAACGATGACACAGCCATCGGAAACGATAACGTACTGACTCAAATGTAAAACTAAAACGCCTAACAAGGACGAAAAAGTGGAAGAAACGCAGAATAAAAGAACGATGCTGAAAGGTATTTGTACTGTTTGTGGTACAAAAAGTGTGTTTATTTATTCAAACGTGTCTCCACTCTTGCCGACTTCATCGTTGGCATCTTCTCCGATAAAGCCGATGGAACTGCCTTTAACACCATAGTTAGCGATGACATCGCCGACGACTCCGTTGTTAGGTTCCGGGGTGGATAGAGTTATTTTAGTCGATGATTAAAATAATAATGAATCGAAGTTGTAATTGTGGTTGTGATAAAGATCTTTGTATCGAACAATATAAAATTGTTACCTATTGTCAGTCATGCAGTCGGCGTGAGGTAATTGGCTCTGGAATGGATATACACAAACTTATCGGTAAGTTACCAAAACCAAAAGGTAGTTGGACATTGCCAGGTCATTGGACCTTATAATCCGCTAGAGAAGCAACTAGACGAAACGATAATCCATTACCAGGACAAGAGCCTTATAATCAAGTTGATGCAATGGCAATGCGTCATGACATCAGTTATCGTGATAACGAATAAGATAAGCATGGTTATAATAAAATAATGCTAGATGAACTTAAAAATATGAAACCTACAAATCTACGAGAACGATTTAATAGAAGGTTAGTTCAAGGAATAACCGGGACAAAATATAAACTTGGTCTCGGAGAAAAATTATACGGCGATAGCATGAAATCGCTTGCGGCTAAATTACACGAACCTACAAAATGAAACGTTTCCGCGACGTAAGGTTATCGCGAATGCCGTTGATGATATCTGGGCGATAGATTTAGTTGATATGACAAATGTTGCTCAGCTTAACGATAATAATAAATATCTCTTTAACGTTATTGATGTTTTTAGTAAATACGCGTTACATACCAACTGTTGATAAAACAGGAACATCGATAACTGATGCGTTAAAACAAATTATCGTTAGCACTGAAAGAAAAACAAATAAAATTTGGACAGATCCATGGAGCAGAGTCTTTTAATAAAAAACTTGAGCAGTTTCTGGAACAAAATAACATTAAAAAAATGTTAAAATACACGAGGGAGAAAGTGTCTTCGTTGAAAGATTTAATCGTACACTAAACGAATTGATCCATAAACATTTGACAGCTAAAAACACAAACAGATATAATGATGATATTCCACAGATTGTTTATAAATACAATAACTCAAAGTATAAATCTATCAAAATGTCACCAAACGATGCAATTAAAAATCTATTCTTGCAAAGGAAAACATGTATAGGCGACACAACTTTAAAGTCAGCGATCGAGTTCGAATTTCATTTAAAAAAAATATATGAAAAAGAATTTACTCCGAACTGGAGTGAAGAAGTATTTGTATTTGATACATTTTTATTAACAATACCTGTAACATACGCGCTAAAAGATCTAGCCGGAGAACCAGTAATTGGTAGTTTTTACGAACAAGAACTACAGAAAACTGAACAAGATGTTTTCGTTATCGAACGAGTAATCAAAAAGCGTGGCAATAAAAGCCTCCTCAAGTGGCGCGAGTACAGCGATACCTTTAATAGTTGGATACCGACTAAAGAGCTAAGCGAGATTAGTACTGGGAAATAATTTTTTATATAAATTTCCTCGTATATACGTAAGACAGGTTTACATTTTAAAGGCTTAAATAACGATATTAGATATTGTCGACGATCATCAGAGATAGTCATCAGATTAAATACCTTAACAAAGATAAAATCAAATTTAACATTTTTCTGTCGGTCTGGAATTTTGATGTTCAAGAACGGTTTTATCAGCCAACAAAACGACTGATTTTCATCTACTGTAAAATTAAATTTCAAAATTTTCTTTGTGATATGATATTTTAGGTTATATCGACCAGTTGTCGGTCTTACATAATTTTTTAAACCCACGACGTCGTCGCGGTATCGTCGGTAACGTTGTCTTCAATAACGTCATCAACTACTTTGTCGTTGTCGACATCATCTTCGCTAACGTTTGTGTCATCTTCAACATTAGTTTCCCGCGTTACATCTGCTGGTGCTAAATGTGTATTGTAGATATACTTTAATCTTTCCAAGAGGCTCATTATATAATTTTGTGTAGCTTTAAATAATATAAAAATGGACAAGTTAAGATATATCGAGCATGTTAGGGTTTATAACTTCAGTACCCTCAAGAAACAGTAAAAAAGTGTTAGCGGGCGAACAAAATATCTCGGTTAACCTATTTTTAGTTCGCGGTGGAAGCGATAAAATTTTATTGACCGACTCGGAAAGAAAACAATTGTATAACGATTAAAAAAAATTAGTATAATGTATGATAGAGAAACTATCATGCTATGGTGTCATATTTGCATTAGCCGAGATGAGCAAAAGAAAATACTACAATAAGTTTAGTTATCGTCATATCGAAAGATGATAATAGCACTGTGTTTGCCTGAAAAAGTTAATCTTGTTATGCCATCTGCAACAAATTTAGCTAACATAGAATTAATGTCAAAGTATTTTGCAGCAGATGAGATTGAAGGAAATTTGATCTCCTCTTTTGTTTCAAGATTAAATGAAACAATAGGTTTTGCCGGGCATCTAAAATTAATATTACCACCTCTTCCTCGTCTGCTATTTTCTTTTGGCGTAACTAGTTCTAGATTTTCTAAATGATTGTCGGTTTTAATACGGTTGATATCATCTATTACTAAACCATCTGGTATTGGTCTATTAAACGCTTCATAAACAAACCTATGCGATTGACAATTAACAAACCTATGCGATTGATAACCAACAGAATCTGTCTTATTTCTACAAACAGATACAAACAAGTATCCACTATTTTGTAAATTACCCAATACTTTTTTCGATTTTCTTCTTTGAATAATTCTTTTATCATTTGCCTCCTAAAGATCAAATACTGGATGAGGTTGAAATTCATCTTGCAAAAAATTTCTATGCTGTCATCTGTAATAGCGCCATTAACGTGATATACACGTTGTCCTTCTGGAATTTCATCATAAAATAACGTGTAAATAAAATCTTTCCTAACAATTTCAAGTCGCTCAGCAATATCACCTTTTACACTGATCTTATAACCAGCCGGTGTTGCGTTACCAAACGGTTGACCGTATTTAACGTGTATCACCGACCCTAACATATTTCCCGCCTACGAGTTGTATTTAGGGTTAACTTAATAATACTCCTGCTCGCTTGCTTTCGTCATCATTAAATTTCGTGCCATTATTCTTATAAGAAATCCATTTGTTTAATTGTACGTATTTCGTTTAGCCATTTACAGGTATATATGCAGTGCGCTATAAATAGAATATCTGTTGAACGCTCAATTAGACATTTGATAGTATAGTATATAACAATGCTCAAGTTACGTGATATCGCTAAAAGGAGCCTTATCGGAGAACCAACAAAGATAGCTACGGCTTGTGCGGGATTCGATAACAGCTATCAATTCGATAAACAAATCATTTTAGAAAACTTTACCTCCACAAATCTCTTTCATTTGTTACAACCAACTATAAAGCGTGCACTTAAAAAACACAATAGCATCAAATTGTTAGTACAATATCATGTAATACTTTCTAAATTACATGTAATGGGAGAGTTGACAGACGAGGAAATTGCTGATTCTTTTATTAACGCAAAATCCAGGCGTATTTTCATCGGTACTAATCTCCCACTGTTAGCTGATGAAATACACCAGGAAATTTGGGAAAAAAAATAGAAGAATTTATTCAATCCGGTTCTGGTTGGAAGTTTGAGATGATTACTGAAATTTTATTTCATACAAGGAAATACAGTGTATTACGCGGTAGTTCATACATTTTCCTACCACAAAAGATAAAAAATTAAAAATGTTGTACTAACATAAAAAACTTTGATCACAAATGTTTCCAATGGGCTATTCTTTCTGCTATGTTTCCAGCGGAAGAAAAATGCTGATCGTGTTGACAAATATTTTAATCGCGTCTCAAAATTAAATTTCGCTGGTATTGACTTTCCAGTAAGTGAAAATCAAATACCAAAGTTTGAAAGACAAAACAATATTTCAGTTAACGTATTTGGCCTTGATGAGCGTGAAAACGTCTACCCGAGATATATTTCAGAAAAAGCTTCGCAATCGACAATAAACTTATTGTTTTATAAAAAAAAGTCATTACGTTTGGATTCAAACTTAAAAACTTCAACGGACTTGTTGGTGAACAGTATAGCAAACAAAAAATAAAAAGTATTTTTGATATCGCTGTTTACACGGCTGCTCTGACAATGAAAAATTACGAAAGCATCTACAATACTGCTCGGAAGTACAACGAATACCAATGTCAAAAGAAAAAGAAAAAAATCTTAAAGTTTGTCAACTATAAACATAAGCTAATGATACCCTTTGTTATTTACGCCGACTTTGAGTGTTTACTCCAACCTGTACTTGGCGCTGAAAATGATCATAACTAACCAAGTACAAGAAAAATTCAAAACCATATTCCATGCGGAGTAACATATAAAATAGTTTGTTGTGTTGATCCTAGTTTATCAAAGCCGATTAAATTATATCGCGGTGAAAATCCAGCTGTTTGGCTTCTCAAGGAGTTGATTAGTGAAGTTGATAATATATTGAATCGTTCCGATGATAAAGTTGACAGTCCAGCAGGAAATTGATCACGAAAAATCGGAATTTTGTCATATCTCTGAAAAATCATTCGACATAGAACCGGGTAATAAAACAGTACGCGATCATTGTCATTTAACAGGGAAATATCGTGGAGCTGCTCATGATAAGTGTAATCTAAAGTTTTGTGCTCCAGATTTTATTCCAGTTGTTCTTCACAATTTCTGAGGACACGACAGTCATATTATAGTAGACACTTTTGGTGATCCTGAGATCTTTTGGTGATCCTGAGATAAAGTCTCGTTTAAAACTCGATAAGGTTATTAAGTGTATCCCGAATAACTTTGAAAAGTATATGTCAGTTGCTCTAGGTAAGTTGCGTTTCATAGACAGCCTACAGTTTATGGCAGCATCATTAGATGAGCTAGTAATAGGTTGTAATGATTTTTATAACCTACAAAATTGTTCTAAGGATAAATCAAACTTGTTGACAAAAAGGTGGGTTTCTATATGAGTATCTCGACGATGGAGTAAATTTAATGACAAAGATAAATTTTATTCGCAACTAAAAAATGAAAATATAACCGATGACAATTATAAATATTTGGAGAGAATTCGATTGCAAAACATTTGGCGATTGTCATGATCTGTACTTAAAAACGGACGTATTATTGCTGGCAGATGTGTTCGAACGTTTTCGTCGAGTAAGCTATAACAATTACGGATTCAATCCTTGTTGGCATTACTCTGCTCCTGGGATATCTTGGGATGCTTTGTTGAAGTTTAGTAAAGTAGAGCTAGAATTACTAACAGATGTTGACATGTTTAACTTTATCGAGAAAGGTATCCGAGGCAGTATTAGCGTTATAACACAAAAATATTCCGAGGCAAACAGTAAATATATGAAAGATTATGATCATAATAATCCAATAAAATACATCATCTATCTCGACACAAATAACTTATATGATTATACAATGTCAGAACCAATGCTGTATGGTGGATTTCGTTGGATTACACCTGACCAATTTCTTGTGGAAACGGAAAAAAGATACCTGCCGATGTTTCGTATTTCGTTGAAGTTGATCTCGATTATCCTACTTCGCAACACGACTTACATAACGATTATCCGTTTTGGGTGGAATCAATGATAATATATTATAGCTTGTTATCTCAAGAACAACAAGCAGTAACATTGCCAAGACAAAATTCTATGGTAAAAAAACTCGTTCCAAATTTACTTGATAAGCGAAATTATGTTTTGCATTATAAGGTTTTAAAACAAGCGGTAGATGCTGGTCTTGTGTTCAGAAAAGTTCATAGAGTGTTAAAGTTTAATCAGTCGCCTTGGATGAGAGGTTATATTAGATCAAACACGTCAAGAAGAGCTGTATCTAAAACCGATTTCGAAAAGAAACTTCTTTATGCTTATGAACAACCTTGTCTTTGGTAAGACAATGGAAAATATCAGAAAACGAGTAAATATCGAGCTAGTTAATGATATCGACCGCCGAAATAAACTTGTATCAGACGACAGTTTTGTTAGCATGGCAATTTTTAATGAAAACCTTGTCGCGATACAGTGACGAAAAACAATTAAAACTAAAAACACGATCTGTGTTGGAGCTTCTATATTAGATTTATCAAAGTGGCTCATGTACGATTTTTATTATAATTTTGTTAAGAAAAAGTTGACTTCAAGTAAATTATTGTTTACTGACACTGACTCTCTTATTTATGAAATAGATGGAGTTGATTGCTCTGACAATAATGTGAATCAAGACATTTATAATAACCGGCATTTGTTTGATCTTTTCGATTATCCTCGTGATAGCAAATTTTACGATGACATAAATGAAAAGGTTATTGGAAAACTTCAAGATGAAATGAATTCTCTCATCATCAAATATTTTATCGGATTGCAAAGTAAAATGTATGCCGTGTTGCTGGACAACAACAAAATAACAAAAACGCAAAAGGTTTACCACGCGATTTCACTGAGGAATGTTTTGGATTTTATGATTATCAGTACTCACTTGACGGTGGTGTTAGTTTTATAAGAGCAATGGATATTCGAACAAATCATCATAAACTTGAAACAGATGTTATTATCAAACGCGGATTGAGTAATTTTGATGACAAAGGTTATTGCGAAAATGGAATAGATACATTTGAGCTTGGTTATCGTTGTGATGATAGATCTGTACTTGACATTATATTCGATGACTAAGTCATTACGACTAGGGTATGAAATTTTGTGTGAACTTTTAAAATAATGTTTGAAAATATAGAAGTTGAGAACAGCAACAATAGCAATATCAAATATCTAATGAAATACGGTAAACAGCTTACAACTGAAATAAAAAATGAAACATCTAGGATATGTTTTAGCGGAAACGGATTTTCTCAAAACAGGCTGAAACTTTCACTTATCAGATCAGGTGACAGTTATTATTTTAATTATCTTGAAAAATTAATCGGGGAATTGTCAGAAGGATTAAATAATTTTCATAATCCAATCAGTCAACAAAAATACACTAAAATTACCATCGATCTTGATCGATGAAAAGAGTATTTTGTTGAAAAAATATATCCTCTTAATAAACCACTAATAAAAGATTTATTTGAGTCTCGTCGTTGTATTAGTGGTAGAGTAAAGTTCAGCCTCTATTACAGTAACGATGAAATATTTTTAATTTCAACAGTTGAAACGCTGATAATTGGTGATGAGGTATGAAATACACTAACAAAATTTTATATAACACAATAAAATAATCCAACAAAATTTGTATCTAAACTTTAGAAGTAAAATCGGCTTTGCCGCCAACCTGTCGGTGATCCTTCTGGACAGGCGTCGGGGCGGTCTTCTTGGAGAGGATAGGGGTCCTTCTGGACATCGGAGGTAGGGTCCCTGGTCCAGAACCATTTAGAGAAATGGGTCTCTGATCCAGAAACCTCCTTTTTTACTTCTACTACTTTCACGACCTACATGATAATCAGTGTACTCGGGATTCAAATATTTTTTGGGGATTACAACTTGCCGTGGCAAACAAAGGTAATTCTTTCACGCTGTTAAGTTTTTTGATGTGGTTAATACCTTATTCAGTAAATTTATCAGTTGGATTAGTTCTGACTATTTCTTGTTCTAGTTCTGATTCTGGTTCTTTTACATCGGCTACTATAGAACGAAGCTGGTCAATACCGTCAAGTATTTCTTGCATAGGTTGAGCAGCAGCTATTTCAGCTAGAAGTTCTCTTTTGTTTTTTTGTTTGTTGCTTCTTACTGCTATTATTCCAGTTGCTTTAGCGGTTTGCTATAACGTGGAAAGAAGACCTTTGGTAGCCTTTGTAACCGGTTCAAATAACTGATCTGCACCTTCTGTAAATTCCACTTAAGACTCCTAACGCTCTTGTAATTTTTGTTTGACAGAATCACGGACGGGAAGATATTTTTTAATTGCCTCTAATCGATGTCGAGCTCGTTAAGCTGTGTGAGATTCCATGGTTAGCGTTATTATTAATATGTTAATGATTTAATTACGCAAATACCTTAAGTGATCAGAGATAACTGTAATCTGGTTGTGTTTAGCGGAGTTGATATCCACACACTAAGAAATATCCACCAGACTTGGTGTTCAGGGGACATAGATATGATTAAGTTTAAAAACTTCTTCTCGCACGCGCAAGCGATTCCTCATGGATTTATCACGATAAATTTACATGACCCCAGATCGTGGTATCGCATTGGTCTCGATACAAGTTTTGGTTGAGACACCAAACTCTCTGACAACACATCAACACACACTCGTTAAGGCCGCAGGAGTTGTCGCCCCTATTGAAACACAACAAAAGCACGCGACCACACCTGACATGATTAAAAAAGTGTCAGCCAATAGACACACTTAGCGTGGGAAAATATTTATGCCGTATACAAGTAAGGGACCGCTCACGTTACACACACAGCAGTAGGGAGGGTGACGACAAACATTGAGTAGGTAAACGAGGATGCATAAAAATTTGAAAATACAAGCGTCAAAGATAAAATAACAAAAATGCGCAAACCCAGTTAGAGAGAGATTTCGGTCTTTTAGAGACTTCGGTTTGGTGTTCTTGACCTTGTATTTTCACTTTCGTAGAAAGCTTTATTTTCAAAAAAAGGACTTCTCTAAAAGTTGTCCGATTCACCCTCCTTGCTGCTACATCAAACTGTAATTTCACTCCAGCAAATGGAATATCATAAGTAGTGTTCTCTACTGCTATTATATCGACCAACTCTTCCCTTGAAACGGAGTCTAAGACTGGACTCTTCAAAGATCATACACATACATACATACATACATACATACATACATACATACATACATACGTACACACACGTACATACGTATCTACCGAAGTATGTACATACGTTTTTATACGCTTTTGTGTATATTATGAAATGCATACCGGAATTTCATATATGTTGTGACATGCATACAACATTTTTGTTAAATTACATTCATGCATTCATACTTTACCGCATATTTCATTCATTATTGTTATTTTTCCCTCTCTACTATACAACCGACATTTTCGAAACATTGTCACCTCCTCCACAGATATACTACACAAAGAGATATATGGTATATTCGCCTCCCAGTGCTTCATGTATACGACTCAATCCACAGATACTGTGAAAAATCAATGTAAATTCTGTCTTAATTACAATTGCAAGAACTGTTTTGAAATGAAAATCGACAACTATACTTTCTACGTGAATTTTCGTCCAATCCTCAATAATACTTTGCCAGAGTCTTTGGATATAATACATACTATTTATACTGAATGCTTTAGCATACATTACATAATTTGTTTTACGAGCGATCCATTCACATAATATATCCCTGCAAGCCAAAATACAATTTAATAACTGGATGAGCTTGAAATGTTCAGAACACATGAAACTATTCATCCTGTCTAAGAATGCTTTCACCGCCAGCTTGCATAGCTGACGTCAAATGTTTCTCATGAAAATCGCTTCAAGAAACTTGAATGTGACATTGTTGCTGTGTAAAATTTAGTGAAGCGATCACGTCGCGTTCTCATGGATCACAACTGTCATGTAGAACATAATATGGACATTCTTCAAACTCGTCCTTGTGATGAATAAGCTCTATCATTTACTTTTGGACCTTTCGACCGGTATAATTGTTACAGCTTCCATCAGAACCGCATGGGTTCAACTCCCATATATATGTGTCTAGGTATATGTGTCTAGGTAGGTAGCTAGGTATGCTACACTTTGTGTTAAGTTTGCTTCTTTTTGTGTTAAGTTGGTTATTGGCAATTCTAGAATTACAGAGGGAGTATACAATGTTAGGTCCATATCTAATGGAAAAATTAAACAAAAATGAATACACGGGGTGTTTTAATGATACATAGTGAAATATAAATTATTACAAGTTATGTAATGAGTGTGAGGTCATATAGAACTGGCTTTGTCCCTTTGCTTATCATACTCTTATCAAGAGGTACAAAAGTTGCACACGGCCACCAAGGTATTGTACAGCGTGTTGCCATTTATCTGGTATGACGATCCTTAAATCCTTCACGTATCTACCAACGTAATTTTAGCTGACCGAAGACTAATCCAGTCCATTTATTTTAGACAGAATATATAAGGTTGAAAATTCGGAAGAAAAAAAAACTGAATATGAATCCATACAGACGTTTAGTTAGTTTTAGAGGCACTTTAAAAATATTATTGGCTATATCCTGCTGAGAAAATGTTAGCTAACTGCCCTTCCCAGACACAAAAAGGCTTGCATGTGTAGGTTTCCAACACGCCATCAGTGGATTGCACGTAGTACGCCCCACCAACTGTGTTGCGTCTCATCCAGAGGCAAAGTGTGCCATACGGTGTGCATGAAAGTAGTGAACGTATTTATGTGCATATGTCTGTCAGTCTTTATGTATGGATACATTTAGTGTAACATACCTAGGGTATGTCACATATAAAAGTAATTGTGATATCATTATAATGAAACAATTGCTAGTTTACACTAAACAGGTCATTTCAAGACCTTGAAACCAACAGTCTGAAAAGAACTTCTCCAGCATTTACTGACACCTGATAAGAATCGGTCACCGTTAACCTTTTAATTGTCATCCGGCTAAACATATAACTCTGGAAAATAGCGGCGAAGGAAGATCCTTTCTGATGTTATGAACTAATAACGTCTGGATTTCTGCGTTTCATGATGCGTTATTAAGCAGTCTGAAAGCGTGCTACAAGGAATGGTAAAATATTATAGATAGAAACATGCAATACTATTTTGCCATACGATGGTATCTTTCCATAAGAGCATAACTGGAGCCGCCAAACTTGCGTGCATTACGAGGACTGAACTTGCATTCAGACCACTCACAATCAATGTATGGATGTGACAAATTTGCAGACTCAAGATATGAAATTTTGGTTCAAACAGGATTGTCTGCTGGCCAAAAATGGAACTGACGGTTCTGGATCTTTTTTTTTTTTTTTTTTTTTTTTTTTTTTTTTTTTTTTGTTGCATTAATTGAATCATATCTAATGTTTAACACAATATAAAATTTTCAACACCAAACAACTCTGTTTTTATACATTAAGTCCATTTCCCCAATCGCTAGTTTGGAAAGTTCGACATGAAATTCATACACTCGTAACGGCATTGTGTCCATGTTTCCATCATAAGACGGGTCTATTTAGTTTATCCTATAGTTTATCCTATAGAAATTAATATGACGAAGAAGCCGTTTCGTGCTCAGTTAAGGTTATCAACCATTATGTGGAGAATTTCTTTTTGACAATGTTTAAACATGCTTTAAATAAAACTATCAGCTACAACTAAGAATCCTTCTCATGTCCCACATTTACTTTCCAATCATAAGAAACAATTATGAACACGCATATTCACCTTTATTGATTATACAAAGAGGTGGAACGCGGTCATTATTTTAAGGTGACAACAAGGTTGAAGTCTTTTTATAGCAGTTTCAGCAGCCCAACTTATTGGAACCTAAAAGGAAAATAATTAAAAAGAGTTAATTAATTTAATGTTAATTAACATACGTGGAAACATTTATAAGTCTATCCATTCATCCATCCATCGCTCACGGTTGTACACACATGCGTACATACAAATCTTAATACAGATTAATCAACTATCCAATCGACCGTTCTTGTTAATGCCATCTCTTTTGATATGTGACTTCCATACAGTGACAGTCCATTTAGCGTGAGTAGATATTGTACATCCACCGTCTCCTAAGTCACAACGTACTTGCCTGAACTACATATTACTACTCCCTAGGTTATAAAACTCAACAGTTCTGATTCAAGGTGATCTCCACAAAAAGCATTGTTACATGCATTCGGCGCAGAGCCATTACGCCATATATTTTCACCAAAGGCTGCCTTGAATATACTGTCCCCGTTTTGGGGGGGAATATGCGTAAACAATATACGTCATCAATGACTAAGTGAAAATCACTTTTCCATTGAGAGAGAAAAAATGATTGAATTGGCAACTTAAGCAGCATGAACGATTATGATGGATAAACCTTCAGAGAAAACTTTTTTTTTTTCGGTGATAAAATATTACTTACATTGCTATTAGCCAATTACTTATAGCAATCACACCGGTACCACAAGAGCTTTGCGTTGCAGTAACCGCCCGTAAATCCGTTCCTTCTGCAATGCCGATTACACTCATATGGGTTGCGATCTTTAGGTCCATTACAACCAAAACCTGCCTCTGCTTGTGGCAAATCTGATATGAGAAAAAATATGATGGTTTGGTTATGTGCAGAGCTTGAAAGAATCCGTATATGACGAAGAAAGATCGAATTAT
>JAECUM010066482.1:0-19875 GCA_016617855.1 Megalonaias nervosa | reverse complement strand
ATGGGATTGCATATTTATGTAAGTTTTGTTAGTCCTTTTCTGATTTTATTTTTCCTGGAATCCATTTACATAAAGAAGAAGCCCCTTGTGTTTATATTTGTTTGTCCATTTTCTGCACATGTCTTTTTCGGAGGCTCTTCCACCGACCTTCCCACTTCGCGTAGCGCCTTGTGGTATAGCCCGGTGGCGTTTCTGTCTCCTACTTCATCCATGTGCAGATACCCTGTCCAAATTTTAAACTTAAGAGAAAGTTTATTTTCTAATTATGTTAGTATAGGATTCCAGTTCTATATTGTTGATTAGTAGGTGAAGGAAAAAAAACCAAAAAACAAAAACCTACCAATACAAAGTTGAAAACATTTTAAAAGGAATGGATCATTTTCGTATCATAATAACTTGTCCACATTTCCTCATAGTATCTATTATAAAATTAGTTAATCCGAGAAAGGTTTTTTTGTTTAATTTCACATCAAGATATAATATTCGATTTTGTTGATATTTAATAGTTTTAATTTTTGCTATTGAAGCAATAATAATGTCTCTTGTCTTTTTATTATTTTTACATTCTATCATTACATGTGTCTTTGTAAAGCTATACGCTTAACATAAGGAACACTTTGGAATAGTTTTTATCATGCCCTTTCTTTTTGCTACTTCACCAGTGAGCCAAACGTCGTGAAGATATTTAAAGATGATACTTTGAATTTTTAATGATTTTATATTTGCCCAATTTGTCCATGAAATGTTCCAATCCACCCCCCAGTTTTCCCTTTCTACTTTACATCTTTGAATTTTGGTATAAAATTCCCTTATTATTTTATATGTATTTTTTTCCCCTTCCCAAATTTCTTTATTATCTCTGAATTTAAAAACCAACTTTTTTATATATTTAAATTTTTTGCTTACGAAAATTTTTTTGGTTAAAGCATTGTTTGTAAAAATATCTCGTCTATTCCTGTTTATAAAACCAAACCAGTAAATATAAATAGCTTCCCACGGCATATCCGGGGAAGCTTTAATTTTTAAAAATCTCTTGATAATGTTTGCTTCTTGCATCCATTTTAGATTTGGTAAAGCTAAACCTCCTCGTTTGCTTTCCCGATATAAAGTTTCTTTCTCAATGTAATGCAGTTTAAAATTCCATATATAGTTAATTATTTCTTATCTATTTTGTTTAGCACTTTGTAGTGCAAGTCTAGAGATTTTAAAAGGTAATTTATGTTAGAATAAAAGTAAGTTTTTGCAACTTGCGCACGCCCCATTATACACAATGGCGTTTGTGCCCACATTTCAATATTTTTATCTACTTTCTTTTTTAGGTTTTGTAAGTTTTCTATCTCCTCATTTTTGCCAAAGTATATGTCTAAGGCTTTAACCCTCTCTTTTATCAAGTGGGGTGGGAGCCCAGGGTGGTTCCCTCTCCAGTTACCTATTTTTAGTATTTCAGTTTTTTCATGATTAATTTTGGACCCAGAGGCTTTACCGAAATTTTCGTATTCCTTTTCCAAGTGTTTAAAGGAATTTGGGTCACTTATAAAGTTCGTACAGTCGTCAGCATGTTGGAGCATTTTGAATTCTTCTTTCAAATTTGGGATCTTAATTCCTTCTATGAGTTTATTAGTTCTTATTTTTATGCTTAGTATTTCAATCGCTATTACGTATAATAGCATTGATAGAGGACAGCCCTGTCTGACTGATCTCTGTATCTCAAATGTTGCCGTGATACCACCATTTACCTGTACTCTAGCATTTATATCTCTATACAGGATTTCAGTCCATTTACGGAAGTTTTCTCCGAAGCCAAATTTTACAAGTACTTGTTGTATATAGTTGTGTTCAATTCTGTCGAAAGCTTTTTCTTGGTCGAGAAGCACCATAGCGCCTCTTTGACCTGATTCTTTTATAAATTCAATTATTGTCCTGATGTTTAAGACATTGTTCTGGATATCATTTCCAGTAGCACCACATGTTTGGTTTTTATTTATTATTGTATTCATACATTTTTTAATTCTATTTGCTAGTATTTTACTTAAAATCTTGTAGTCATTGTTTAGGAGGGAGATGGGCCTCCAATTTTTTAGGTCTTTTTTATCACCATTCCCCTTGTATATTAATATAATCAAACCTTCCCTCATCGTGTCTGTCATCTTACTATTTTTTAACAATATGTTATTATACAAAGATTCCAAGATTGGCGCTAACTCACGTTGGAATTTTTTTTAAAATTCCCCCGTGAGTCCATCTCTTCCTGGTGACTTTCCTTTGGCTAGGGAGTTGATAGTTTTTATGATCTCTTCTGTAAAATTAAAGTCATCACATAAGTCTTTATGTACTGATGTAATTTGTTCACATTTAACATCCTTTAAATATGAATTTATTGTGTCCCCATTTATACATTGGGTTTTATATAAGTTACTATAAAATGAGTTAATTTTTCCCCAGGATTTCTGATTTCTTATTTAAAATATTCCCTTCCTCATCAATTAGTGTATTAAGATTTTTTTCCTCCCCTCTTCTAAATTCTTCCCTTTTAAATAAACCCCTAGCTTTAGTGTATAATCCTGAAAATTTCCCTGCCCTAATTTCTACTCCCTTATTTTCTTGTTCCCTAATTTCTTTTAGTTTGTCTTGCAAAAGAATTTGCTTTTCCTTCTCTTTTGTTTTTTTTTAAGTTGTGACATTATCTCTTCTTTCTCTTTCTTTCCCAATTCGCTTAATCTTTTGCTATAGTTTACGGCTATATTTTTAATTTTCTTTTTAAAGTTATCCCACTGAATTAATATATCTTTCTCTTCTACTAAAAACATCCTATTTATTAAATCCTTTACTTTTTTTTATAAATTCTTCATTTTCTAAAAGTCTATTGTTAATTTTCCATTTACCCTTTCCCCATTTAGTTCTATGTTTTGTTTTAACTTTTATTCCAATTAATTTGTGATCTGATATCTTAAAATCTGTAATGATAGCATCTACATAAAGCCCTTTATTTAAAAAGGTCCCGTAAAATTTATCTAGTCTACTTGCTAGTCCGTTTTTATATTCATAAGTAAATTCCGTACGAAGTAAATTTAATTTCCTGTATATATCGTCTAGTTTGTGTTTTTTTAAAAAATTCCAACATAGTTTTCCTAAAAATTATATCATTTGAAGTCAAATCCCCTATTCTATCTATATTATCACTTACCCAGTTAAAATCCCCTCCAATCACCAATTCTTCCATGGAGAATTCACTTATATATTTATCAAATTTTTCAATAAAATCAGGTTTTTTTTGTATTTATTTGCTGGAAAATATGTGTTAATTATGTTAAAACCGTTTACCTTAACATGGAGTACTCTGCCTTCTAAACCACTTTAACCTTCTATTTTTTCCCAGTTTAAGTAATTTTTATTTTTAATTAGGGTAGCTACTCCCCCCTTTACTTTACATCATTTCCAATATAGTTGCTTCTTAAAACAATAGCGTCTAATTTTTCTTCTGTGTATGCCAGAAGGTCCTTTGTAAATCCATTATGGGTTTCCTGGATTAAAGGTATATCATAGGTATTGTAATAGTTACACAATTTGTCTATTTTCTCTGTATCTATACCATTTATATTTACTGATGCTATATGGAAGTTGAGTCCCTCCATTTTTTTCTATCCCAGGTGGCCACTCTGTCATCTTTAAAATTCTTATATTTAAAAATTAATTATCATTATTTGTTTAGAAATTTAACATTTACTTTATGGTTATTCATTTACTTGGGGGTTGTTAGCCCCCTCTGTTTTGTCACTGCTGTTTGTCGCTTGCGGTTCCCATTGTACATGTTACCATTTCTGTCTCTTGTCCATTTTCCGTTTCTTTGTCAATGTCCCTGTCGTTTTCCATATCCATGTCCGTTTCCTTGTCCGTTTCTTTGTCCGTGTCATTGTCTTCGTTCGTTTTGTTGTTCTGTTTGTCCTCCCTGTCTCGTTCCGAATCGTCACTTTCAGGGTTTGCTTGATCCTCCTTATTTATAACGTCATCTCCTTTTTTTCCCCCTTCTTTCTTTTTTTTGGGGAGTGATTTTTCTCCTTCTACCTTTTTTCCCACTAGGCTATCACTCTCTGAGGAGGACAGAGAAAGAAGTCGCATCTTTCTTTTCTTAAGTGTTCTAGCCGGTCTTGGGGTATTGGGGGTGGAAGTCAGGGGATTTACCCCACTTTCCTCCGCTTCCTTGGAGCTCCCTAAGGAGATCTCCGTTTCTTCTTCCTCCTCTGCTAAGGGGAAGAATTTGTTCTTTTCTGAGAGTCTCTCGTCTAGGCTGTTTTTTGGGTAGTATTGCGAAGGCGTTTTAAATGGGCTAAGGAATTTGTTCCACTCCACATTTGGAGTAGAATCCTCCCCATTTTCTCCTTGTATTTTTGAGTCTTCTTCTTTATTGGAGGATTCATTTGGAGGTGCATTTTGTGGATTAGTTTTGTTTTCTTCTCTCACTTTTTCCACCATCAGATTCACTGTTTGGTGAATTTCCTCCAGCTCTTCCTCATTTAAATTTACGTTTCCTGTTCCTTGGGCTGCCTTGCTTGCATAGGTAGCCCCAGCGTAGGTTGCTCCCGGTATAAAATTGGGGCATTCTTTCGCTGCGTGCCCTGCAATTTTGCATTTCGGACATTTTCTGTCCTTTTCACAGCCATGGTACCAGTTCCTTAGGAGAAAACCTAGCATATAGAAGTGCGAAGGGATTTTCTTTGCGTCATCTCTATCTATTGTAACAATTCTGACGCCTGTTTTAATTCCTTGAAAGCCCCACACGGTCGCCATTTTGTGGCGTATTACTTTTATTTGGAGCTTCTTTTCTAATTTAGTTATGATCTCCTCCGTTTCCACTTCCAAGGGGAGCCCCGACACAAAAAGGTCGATGGGCCTCCCTTGCAATTCCCTTACTATAGGGGGAGTTTTATATACCCTTGCCTCTATCTCTCTGACTGTTATATGGTCTTTGTCAATGAGGTGCTTTTGATAGTCCCTCGGGTATACAACAAACTTGTTGTATCCCGCACTTTGTACCCCTTCAATTTGTGAAATGTCGTATCCCTGTACTTTCAGGGATGTTAGTATGTCTGCCTGTCTAGGTGTATTTTCTGCGACCCCAAAGTCTAGTGTTTGGTAACCCTCCGGATGGTGCACTTTCAAGAAGGGTTTCCCACATGTTTTGTCAACCTCTGTTCTAAAATAGGTACTAAGCCTATTTCCCTGCTTCATATTTAAAGCGCTATCCACTTGAGCTTGTGCCATTGCGTACATACAGAGTGAGTCTAATTCACTTCCTACTGATGTCCAAATACAAGGTGAGTCTAACTCACAAATTTGAAATTGGTGGCTGCACACCACTATTAGCCTTGACTTAGCTATCAAGGCGTACAGGTGAATACAAAAATATAAATGAATAGTGTTCAGAACTGGCTGAAAATACATTAAACCAATTTGAAAATCTATAATAATGAAAATGCAGGAAAAAGTGCAAAATAAGTGCAAAATAAGTGCAATTTTAAATTTAAATCTCCAAAGGGAGATAAGCAGAAATCTGAAGGGGATTTCTGCTAAATGAAAAATGAAAATGAAAAAATGCAAATGAGAATAAATGTCTGCAAAAATACTTCTCTACTCAGGTATAGACTCCAATGTCTGCTTGGTCCTGGCCATTTTGAGATTTATTTACCAATGACTTTACTTGTCCAACAGGAGTTTAAGAATCTCTCTCTCTCCTTGCAAAGAATTATTCAACCTGCTAATCAGAAAAGATGTCGCATGAATACAGGTTAATGTGACAGGTGTGTGTTGTGAACGAACAGATGGCCTGTTCCTGAGTGTAATTTTCTTTGTAAACACTAATTAGGTCATTGCTAAGTGGTAGTTTAGGATAAAATGAAAGATATGTTCAGTAATTTCTGCACACGGTTTGCTGGTCTAAGTTCTTTTCTTGCCATTTTCATTACTATTGTTTTATCCCTGCAATTAAGTTTACACAACGATCATCTCATTCATAAAGTGAGAACTTTAAGGAAATTAAGGAAATCTTCGCACGTAATCATAGTTTGAAATTACAAAGATAAAATCTGTTTTGTTTGTGAACAACGAAATGTAGATGAAATATACTAGTGAGCGACATTTGTGAACATTCTCGAAAACTAAATTTGAAGGATGTATAATTTTTAATAATTTCGTTCGTTTGAAATCGCATAAATTACTTAAATAAATACGTCTCTAAGAAAGGAATATTGGCATGAAAGAAGTCGTATAGAAAAGAAAATCCACGCCATAGAGAAACTTCTACCAACGATTGTGAAAAAGTATTGGAAAAAGTAAATTAGAGGAAGTCAAGGACATTATGTGAAAGATATAAAGAAAAAGTAATTTAGCGAAAGTCAAGATCAGCACAAGAAATGGCAAAAGTAATTTAACAAAATTCAAAGTCAACGTAAGAAATGGCATAGGAAAAAGTAATTTAGTAAAAGTCATGGTCAGTATATGAAATGGTACAAGAAATAGTAATTTAGTGAAAGTCGTGGTCAACATATGTAATGGCATGTGAAAATGTGATTTAGTCAAAGTCACGGTACACATGAAATTTCATAGGAAAAATTCATTTAGTAAAAGTCATGGTCAACAGTACATGCTGTTTAAAGTAATAAAATGAAGACTTTTTGAATGACTTAAATTAGATGAGGCTGTCGGTTTGCACTATAATAAATACAATGGAATGGACCGATGACGTTCCAATTATCAGTCTTCTTCCCTGTGCTATGCGACTGAAAACAATTTTAAATTTAATTCTCGATTGCGTCGTATTGCAAGGCCCAGGATACCCCCATTTTCTGGAATAAATATCTGGGTAAGAATAAGTCTACACGAGAACATCGATAGCCTAATTTCATGCATGCTTCAAGTGTTCTCAGAAAGTAATGACCTTATTCTGCAGAAAGACGTACTATTCAGTCTTAAGTTTGGTTTTATTTTTTTTTTTTTTTTTTTTTTTTTTTTTTTTTATTTTTTTTTTCTTCTTTAGGAAGCAAAAAGACCTATAAACAAACAAATATCCCCAGAACTTCTGATAGGAAGGAAAGAGATTGTCTATATGCAAGCATGAAATGCATTCATCACATTTTAGGAACAAAACATATACTTTTATTTGATATAACAGAACTATGAAAATTTTACATTTTGTATCATACTTAAATCACATGAAAAATATATCCCTTAAAATATTCATGTGTCAATTTTTGACGTACTGACATCGGAGAGTATACAATAGTCTCTGCAAACTATAGGCCTACTATAGTCTCTGGAAAGTATGCATTAATCTCTGGAAAGTATACAAAGGTCTGCATGGATAAAATGAAGCATAACTGTGTCTAACAAAAATATCTGTCGTACTTACTGTTCTCCCTTTCACTCTGCAATTTGAGCCAAACATATACAGTACGTATATTTAAAGGATACATTTCATGAGAGGTAGATACTTTCATAATTTTGGAAACCAGTTTTAGTCGGCTCGCATATTGGAAGGTAGGGCTGCAGAAACCTGATGCAACCAAGCCCAATAACCTATAATCGATATCCATCTCTGAAGATGAATAAGAAAGTATTAATGTAGTCTCTATAATTCCATGCTATATTTCATCTGATTAGATTTTTTGCATTTTCTTTGGACGGAGAAATAATTATTAATAAAAATCAGTAAGGGACTGGAAACCATATACACATGAATTATGCAGATGACGTAAACGTGTCATGGTCTTCCGATTCTCTGTTACAGAAGTTCCGCTTATGAGAGAAAGATACTCCTCGAATGGAGAACCAGTCTAGAAATCCCATCGTACATATACACCATCAGACAAGAGTGGTAGACAAGGTGGTTAGTGGTTAGAGAGTCCGCCTCGGATGCGGGAGGTCGTGAGTCCAAATCCCGGCCGAGTCACAGCAAAGACTTATAAAAATGATACTAACAGCTGCTTCGCATGGCGCTCAGCACTAAGTGGTTAGTATTGGGACCGGTCGGCCTGGTGTCAGGATAATGTGATTGGGTGGGACATCATGCTATGTGTCTGCGGCATGATGCCTCAGTGCTAGACATCACTATAAACTGCCACCCTGCAGACATCGTAGCGATATGACTGCAAAATTGTTCTCTCTCTCTCTCTCTCTCTCTCTCTCTCTCTCTCTCTCATTAAGTGCAGACATATCCTCGTGTCCCTTGTAGCGCCATCCATCAGTAACAGAGATCAATGAAGCATTTTACTTGAATTTCCTAAGGCGATGCTCTCGCGAGATCCGGTTGAACGAGACTATCGGGCCGGGAGTATGGATGATGTGTTGATCTAAATGTGTGTCTCGAGACAGGGGTATATTAATTTGGAATGGCGATGAGAAAAATTGCCCTTTTATGCAAAATGATTTGCAATATTGCCCCGCTTCTTCTACTCAGAAACCATTGACTGCTCCCTTACACTGAATGTCTTAATGTTGACACTCTAAAGTTACACATGCTAATATGGTGGTAACTAATAGATGTGTTTAAATAAAATATACAAGGAGAAGATAAGCACTGGTTCATATTATTAAAGGACTTCAGCGGGCCATAGAATCGATTTTCTAAGTTCTAGAATCTTGCCGCACCTAGGAGCTTTTACTCAATAAAATGAATTATCTATGACCTGTATTCTAGAGATCCCTGTATTGCTTTTAATGTCTAGTGACATGGATCCATCAATGTCTCAAGGGTTCTCAAGTTACAATGAGGATACTTGGCGGCTCCTAGGCATACATCTTATAAACAGAACCAAAATTTGGTACGCGTTAAAAACTTGTTTAATGTTATGTGCATTTAACTTGTGTTATTTGTTGGCTTTTCTTAATGATTATATGTTACATACATTTGTATTTTGTACATGACATTGTCCAATATCAAGTTCACATTGTACCTAACTAGGGACGTTGCTTTTGTAAACAGTGTAAGACATTGCTAATATTTCTCTGCAAGTATAGATTAAATATTAGGATCATCATCGATGGGAGTAAACATATTTATCTTAATCTGAGTCAAAGACATTGGAAGTCCCCATGGAAAGGCATGTTGTACCTGATGTTTGTCATGTTCTTTACTATAATTTTAGTAATAGACCTTGTCTCGTTGATAACTTAGAATGTTCTATAAATGCACTTTTGACCCTCATCCTAGTTCTATCTTTGTGCCTTAGCTTTTTATATAATGTTATTTACTTGAGAAATTACTCATTCTTGCCTTAACATCTTGAAATAGAATCAGTCTTATTGTTGTCTTCAGTTTTTCATTTGGGTGGATTTATTTATTCAAATTATTATTCACTGGAAATACAAAGTGCTCATCCATAATATTATTGGACTGGAACATTGATTTTGAATTATAGTAAATTCAGAAAAGAACATTTTTAGGTTATATTATTGTGATACATCAAAAAATTCTTAGCACATCGCCACAATCCAAGCTACTGGCATATTTGCATATTGATTACTACAGGTACATCAACATATTCAATATTGGAACTTTTTTGGAATACCACTGAAATTAAATTGAAACTTTATACATTTGAACTTGTGATCAAACTTTTAGGACTATTTGGAATTTAATTCACAATATTGTAAGTTCTTTTTAAATTTTCACATTTTATTTGTAGGGAAATAAATTATTTGCTGATTTTGTCCAAAACATTTTTGTTTTCGCTCTTTATTCTGTTGCTTCCTGTAAGACCATATTGTCGTCACATTTAACAATATTTTTTTTAAGGTTTATATATCTTGTTCAAAACGTCGCACGTATTGTAGAATCTATTTTCCAATAAAAACAAACACTATCTGAATGTTTTAAAGAAGTAAAAAACCGAAACAAATATGAATTTGCAATATAACTCGATTTATCAATCAATAGCACGTATATATATGAATATTTATGAGTAACTGTTTGGATTATACAATTATGATAGTCGCGAAATTTCTGGTTTCCAAGTTTTATTTTGTATTGATTCGATTTTTTGAATCTGTCACTGTTGGTATAGCTCATTTCCTGATATATGTATCGACAGCTATTTACGTTCGTGCTTATGTTTCTCCTGCAAGTTCGGCAATAAACAACACATAAAAAGTGCAATTACAATAGTTCAAATAGGACACAAATGTGGGAGACCGCCCCGGTGGCCTAGTGGTTAGAGTGTCCGCCTCGGATGCGGGAGGTCGTGGGTTCGATCCCCGGTCGAGTCATACCAAAGACTTACAAAAATGGTACTAACAGCTGCCTCGCTTGGCGCTCAGCATTAAGAGGTTAGTGTTAAGACTGGTCGGCCTGGTGTCAGGATAATGTGACTGGGTGGGACATCATGCTACATGTCTGCGACATGATGCCCCAGTGCTAGACATCACTATAAACTGCCACACTGCAGACATCGTAGCGATATGACTGAAAAATTGTTAAAGCTACGTTAAAAATCATGATCACATCACAAATGTGGGATTACAGCAGTTCAAATAGGTCATAAATGTGGGATTACAGCAGTTCAAATAGGACACAAATGTGGGATTACAGCAGTTCAAATAGGTCATAAATGTGGGATTACAGCAGTTCAGATAGGACATAAAAAGTGGAATTTCAGTGGTTCAAATAGGACACAAAAATGTGGGATTATAGCAGTTCAAATAGGACACAAATGTGGGATTACAGCAGTTCAAATAGGACACAAATGTGGGATTACAGCAGTTCAAATAGGACATAAAAAGTGGAATTTCAATAGTTCAAATGGGACACAAAAAGAGAGTAGCTGGAACCTTTAACATACCTCTGTCGATCGATAATCTTGCAATTGAAATAATCTGAAAGCATCCGATTAAATCAGTATCGCTAGGGACACGTGCTGGGTTGAGCCTGCAGGTAGGCAGACGACATTCATTCCAGTGGTAGAAGATCTCTCTTCTTCCGGCTTGCAATGTTCAGATTATTACAACGAGACTGTCATAAAACGGCAAATATCTCAAGATTTTTATACCAATATACTGAGACTGACATAAAGCGGTAAGTCTCTCAGTATTTATATACCATTATCGTGAGACTGACAGAAAGCGGTACGTATCGCAATATTTGTATACTAATATAGTGAGACTGACAGAAAGCGGTACGTATCGCAATATTTGTATACTAATATAGTGAGACTGACAGAAAGCGGTAAGTCTCTCTGTATTTCTATACCAATATCGTGAGACTGACATAAAGCGGTACGTATCGCAATATTTGTATACTAATATAGTGAGACTGACAGAAAGCGGTAAGTCTCTCAGTATTTCTATACCAATATCGTGAGACTGACATAAAGCGGTAAGTCTCACAATATTTAGCTAGTAGTCTAGTTCTCTTTAAGTCTTTTATTAGAATCAGCTTGAACCCTTGAGATCGCTGTTGAAAATACAACCTCTTTTTTGTTCTTTGTATAGTTTCTAGCCTCTTAAATTTGCAACGACTTTAGAGTGTGAATTATTACCTGTTTAGCTCCGAGAAATATTATCCATTTAGGAGTGAGATGTAACCTAGGTTGCAAAAGAAAATTCACTTTGTTGCTGATTTCTTTTCTTAAGATTGCATTAACGCCTTTATTCATAACGAGGACGCGATGATACAAAATATTACACGTAATTACTCACTAGGAATCCCAGCATTCGATGAAGAACTGTTTTGTTCTTAACATTGGTGTTTTGATATAAAGCATCCTACGTAATTATTCAACTTTCGTTGAATGAAATATATATGCAAACTGTAATTTACAATAGTGGCTTTTCACAGGGGAAATAAGCCATTGGAGGAAAACCTGATGGCAGATAAATGTGCCATACCTTCAAGGTAAAAAACTAAAGAGTAAAAGTACATGATGCATTTTGTCAGACATGTTAACCGCATCTTCAGTTCATAATCTATGGTTCCAACGTATTACAGGAGTACCTGGATGACGAATTACTTAACAAACATTTTTCAGTTGAAAGTTTTGAGCAATAGTTGGATAGCCACAGGAATAATTCTGTGCAGGGTATAACGGGGTCAAGCAGTATAATTTGAATGTACAGTCTGTTTGATTCACCTAGACTGCTAATAAAACCGAACACATTTGAAAGGGAGACGGCCAACCTGAAACTTCTAAAGCTTACGAGACTTGAATTATAAGGACATGCTGGGCAATATATATTTTACCATTCTAAATTTCAAGGTTAAATATTTTGCTCGTTGTTATCGTTATTTTGATATGCATGTAATACATATGTTCCAGCTATTAACAAGGATTACACAGTGAAAGTGTCATGGTCTTATACAAATTTATGGTCTTATACAATCTTATAGTAAATGGTCTTATAGTAAATGACTCAAATTACATCATTAACATTCCAGGGAGACGGAAGCAGCAGAAATAATTTTGTCATAAAAATATGTCAAAGGAGTATTTTTATTTTTATTGTTTTGCTAGAGACAGACCAGTTAATTATTCAAACAATAAAGTTTTTCCTGTGCCACAGAGTGAGACTGTAAACGATAGAATGCAGTCTGACTAATAGTGACTTCGGTTTAACCAATCTTCGGAATTCAGAAATATTAAACATATAAGTCGAGTCATAGTGCATCACTCAATACCAATTTCTCTTTAAGAAGTTATTTAAAAAAACTATATACATTAATTTCACTTTTCCATTTTCTTAACATAAGATTATTTTCGACTGAATCTTGTCGAGAGTAATAAACCAATAAGAACAGGGCTGTAACTGGACAAGTAAACTTTATGAGTACGTAATATAAACATTCTAAAAATACCAGTCTTCTCTTCAATCGCTAAGTATCGATTCCTTTAAATACGTCTGTCAGCTAAAAATAACACTGTAAAATGTTAAGTATGCTCTTAAACGGATCATGTTCAAATAAGTTTAACTTCTCACTATGTAACATATTGCTTTGAACTAGATTTAAGCTGTGCTTCGTAAGATTACTATCGTGTGCCTACAAAAATCTTTGCATTGGTTTTGCAAAGGATGTAATAAAAATATCGGAAAAGTTCGCATTGTGTTGAAAGGCCGAAAATTTCAAATATGCCGGAGAAACGGGGAGCAGCAGACAGGGTGAACCCTACAACTTTGTACAGACCTTATTTTACAAAAATAAAGGTTCCTACAGAGGCTGAAAAATAAGGTCAATAACGCTAAACCGAACCTCCTAACTTTTATTATTACCGTATAGTTTGAAAAACGAATAATAAATTGTTTGGGTTAGCTCATTTTTATTATTTTATTTTTGACTTTTTTGTTTTTTCTGTCATAGTGCGTTTATTTTGCTTGAATGGTCACTTAATTTTTGTCGTTCACCCTTCCTGCTGCTGTAATTAAACAGTCAGTATAAATATTATTAATATGGTTGTCATCGGAGAACCTCATTCAGCTAGATTAGCAAGAGAGCGATTAGAGGCAATTAGAAAATATTTACCTGTTCGTGATGCTGTCAAACGACAATTACAACAACGACAAGAATCTCATGTTGAATTTGAAGAGGATACAAAACAATTATTTAAACCTATTACAGAGACAACTAAACCTCTTCTTCCTGTTTTAGAGAAAACCGCTGAGGCAACTGGAAAAATAGCAGAAAGAACTAAGAAAACACAAAAGATTCTACGAGAACTTTCAGCTGAAATAGCTGTTGCTCAACCACAATTACAAGAAGAAGTACAACAAGTACTTGAGGGTATTGACAAAGTTCGTGAGGAGGTCGGTGACGTAATAGATATTGTTACGCCAAAACCAAAACCAAAACCAGCCCAATTAACCGAATATGGTCGTGAACTACTTAAAGAAAACGATGTTGCGGTCGCTGCAACGGGATATTCGCAACGTGATAAATTATTAAATCCAGATACCGCTAATATTCCTGAAAAAAATTGGGTTCCTTTTATATTTCGACAATCTCGTGGTATATCTAAAATCACCGATAGATATAAGGGTGATTTTAATAATTTTGTAAGACAAGTCGGATATTTTAAAGAAGATATATTATCTGGAAATATACGATCTTCAAAACAACAAAAACTAAGCAAAAAGCAAGAGGAGGAAGAAGAATATCAAGATCCTGGCGCAACTGGAAGTGGATTTACTACTCATGGAAGTGGTCTTGCTACTCTATGCCCTAATAATGTCCTTGCTGATGTTGATCGGCTCGAAATACTCATCGGGGGAAAACGATCTGGTAATAATTCTCCAGAAATAATTAATGAAATAGCCGATATCTGCAGACGATTATTTACTGGCGGTATCATCGACGTTGATGTTTATCAGTCTCTTATTAATGAAATTGCCGATGACTACTACAGTGATTATGTACGTAATTAAATACAATTACTATAATAAAATGATCGTACATGGTACTCAACGTGGACCAACTATGGTCAGGGTAATAAACTCACGATTACCAGTATACAAGACAACCTACGGAGATGGACTAGGTGATGTTGTTCAGGGTCTATTTAGAAGGATAGCCCCAAAAGCAATACCGATCGCAAAGCAACTGGGAATGAAAGCTATTGATGTTGTTCGTGAAAAAGGTATTGGTGCTATGGGTAATCTCGCTGGTAAAGCATTTTCAGCGATTAAAGATAGATTAGCACGATTAATACGACGAAAACCTCAACCTGTAAAATTACCTAGTACTGAAGTAATGCCTGCAAATGTCAGTAAAATAATAAATCAAGTTGCTAATCAAAAACTAGCAGAGTTGGTTGATGTACCAATGTCAGAAAAAGAAAAAAATATAACCGCTAGTCTGATAGCAGGAAGTGGTCTCACTTCCCGAAATGGTCTTCGTTTTAGAAGATAATAATTATAATAAAGATGTTTAAACGAATATCTGATCCCGCATTCGACATGGACGCACCAGTACTTAAAGATGATTCTATGCGTGATTATCAATATTATTCTTATGACGCTCGAATTCCAGATCAGCGTGGACGAATTGAACTACAAGTTCAGGATACAAGTAGGTATTTCTTACCCGCTGAGGCTTTTATTGAAGTAGAAGGTGAAATTTTAAAAATGGATAATACTGCATATGGAGCTAATGACATATTTAGTTTTGTTAACAATGGTATTATGGCGTTATTTGACAGCGCCACTTATATGATTGATGGTAAAAATATTGAATCAATTCAGAAAGACGTTGATGTTGCTACAACAATATTGGGTTTAGCAAGATACAGCGACGATTATTCAAGATCAGCTGGTCCATCAATGATGTTTGCGAAGGATACAACTGACTATCCTGAATACAGACAGCATAAATTAGTACAAACACCGCGTGCTACTGCATCCGATCCACAACCAGCGGGAATGATACCACGGCCTGCTGATGTATTTTCGTTATTGCAAAGTGTTAATTCCGATTTTAATTTAGGATTTGCAACACGTTGATCAATGTTGAAAGGTAATAGGAGATTTTCATGTGCAATTCCACTTTCACACATATTTGGATTTTGCAGAAATGTCAGAAAAGTTATTTTTGGAGCTAAACATACTGTTGTACTCGTACGAAAGGCTACAGACGATGATGCAATATGGCACCCCGCTGGTGTTGATCCTGCTGCAACTGCTGCACTTCATGGTAAAGTAGTATTAACCAAGCTTTCATTATGGATGCCGGTGATGACTCCATCAATACCTGAAGAAGAACGTCTGCTTGCTTTTATGAATCAAGGTGGTAAATCAGCGTTGTCATGGTTAACAATGACCACAGATGCTTTTCAGAGTAATATTAATGGTTTATTTACGTGGCAGATAGCTTCTCAGCAAGGTGTTTCTGCACCGCGACATATATTTATTGCATTACAGAATAATGCACGAGTAAATAATCAACTACGTAGTATTATGATATTTGATAATCTTGGTGTTTCCGAGGTTTCGTTAAGGATAAATGGGCATCAAGAACCATCTGAAGATATTTTATTGAATTTTGATCAAAATCATGTAGCACGTGTATATCATCGTCTAATGACGTTCATGGGTCGTGATCAAAATATTGATACTGGTTTACAAATATCACAATTGGATTTTACAACCTTATATCCGATTTATTACTTTTCGCTCGAACATTTAGATTTAACCAGACAGTCAGTAGTTGATATACATTTTCGAGCTCGCGTGCTGAAGCCAGTAGGAGCAGTAGGACCACCAGTAGTAGAAGGTATTGACAATTACAGAGCAATTGCTGTCATACTCAGCGATAAATCGATGTTACTTGAAGGTGTTGGTGGACGAATGCGAGTAGTTGATGCTCCAGTAGAAAACATGTAATTAGATCGTTTATGAATATTATAATGTCGTATAATCACGTTAGTGTTAGTCTGACTCCTGGTCAGATTAAAAGGATACAATCAGCATCAAAAAATAACTGTGGATTAAAAATATTGCTAAAGAAAGATCAGATGAGCGGTTCAAATAAATTATCTCTTACAGAACGTCAGCTCGGGTATTTCAATGAATCTAAAAAATCAAATAAAGGTATAAAACTTAATCTTTCTGCGGGTGCCATTAAAGATATCATTAAGACGGGTGGTATATTTCCACTTCTTGCTGCTATACCAGCATTAATAGCCGCTGCAGCCCCAGCTGTTGCAAAAGCAGCTGCATTAGGCGCTGTTGGAACCGCTGCTGGAATGGCATTAAAGAAAGCAACAGGAAAGGGAATCAAAAAAAAGGGAAGGGGTCTAAGATTACCAGGGACTCCACATTCATGGTACGGAAAAGGCCTAAGATTACCAGGGACAGTTTACTGATATCTCCTATGTCCAATTTTGATTTACTAGATGCTGCTAAAAAATTAAAAATAAAAAATTTTAGAGGGGTTTTCATGCGCGATCAATTACCAAAACAACCAAATAACATTGAAACCGGTATTATTAATCTCGATAAAAACTCTGGTCCAGGCACGCATTGGGTCGCTTATGCAATTGATCCACGTGGAATTATTTGTTTTGATTCATATGGACTAGCTCCACCAAAAGAATTCTTAAAGTATATTAGCGGCTATCAAAGTACTCCAATACGGTATTCAACGTTACCAACACAAACATTAACTGATCCACCAATATGTGGTCGTGAAGTACTTAACGTACTTGATGCTGTATCAAAATCAACAAAACCACCTCACAAAGTTGTACATGAATATACTACGTTGTCACATTTAAACAGACATTAGTAAATATAATGGTGGATATTTATGGAAGATCTTCTCGTGGTAAAGGTCATCAGCAAGCTGATTTATCTAAATACGCAACTCTCGATCAGCTCAGAAATGAGATTGACGATTTATTAAACATAACCAGTGTGGATCAAAACGAAGTAGTTGTTTTTCAGGATAAGGAAAGACGATTAAAAACTAGTAATATACAACTACCAGAGGTACTTATACGAGTTCCTAATGCGGTTGTTAATAATATAGTTACTTTTACTGATCAGGGTAAAATACAAGATTCCGGTACGTCAGTCAGCGATTATATTAAGAAAGCTGGTGATTCATTTACAGGTTCAATTATTATGAATCAAAATAAAATTATAGGTCTTGGAAACCCAACCGCAGATACAGACGCCGCAACAAGGAAATATGTCGACGATCAAGAATCTAAGTACGTATTGGCCAACGGCGGTATAATGCGTGCATTTCTCAACATGAATAATAATGGCATTAACAATCTTAGAACACCAGAATATGATTTTGATGCTGCAACGAAAAAGTATGTTGATGATAAGGAAATTCCTATAACAACTTCGCTAGCTACAATCAATAATGAAATGACCACACTCAATGGTACTTTTACTAATCACGTACAAACTTTTTTAAATTTTCGTAGAAATGTAAACAAAACCATTAAAGATTTTTTTGGTGATCCACCAACCGTTGACATAAAACTCTCCGACGTTAACGTGAAACTTAATGATATTGTCAGTGGAATACCTAATATTGTTCAAAAAACTAATCTGATTAAAATTCCACATGGACAAATTAAAAATATCGTATATACAGTAGCATCAGGATCATCAACATGGACACCACAAAATAACACACTCGAACATACCGTAGAAGTAACTGGGTTATACAAGTTATCTATGTACGGTTCGGAAATTACTGCGGCAACTTCATTATCACCAAATATATATCATAATCCTCTATTGGTGATGCTAACCAAGAATATGAAAGAAATCTTTACTCTGATATCAACGGAAATACCTCCGAGACGTTACTGGTGGTTTCTGGAATTCGTAATTGAAACTTAATTAAATGACGTTGTTAGTATAATGGATCAAACTCAGTCTCGCATCGACGTTCAACGTTACAGATGCAATCAGGTATGTGAGCGTCTCACTAAACTAAATAATTTTATCGACTATTATAACACGAAAATAAAAAAATACAAAAGACGTATAGTTGTTATTGATGTAGTTGTTTACTCGGTTTCTGCTGTTATTGCTGGAACAGGATTATTATTATCAACATTGACGATGACAGCACCTACTGTTATAACCATTATTGTTTCAGCATCAACGACTATTGCTGGAGTTCTCGGTATTATAGCCAAAAAGATAGATACCTGTACAAATGCTAAATTGCACGATTATATGATTAAATTACATACAGTGGCAGATGCATGTTCTAAACTATCTTTGTACATTTCTTCGTGTGTCAGTGATGGTGAAATATCCGATACTGAATTTGCGATGATGATGAAAACCTATGATGACGCTTTTAAGGTGATCGCTAATGATTTTAACGAATTAAATAATAATGGTAATAATAATGACAGACAGGGAGTCACTTCAGCAGATCGTTACTAATACAACTCCGTCAAAAACTACTATGATATCGTTAAGTTCGACCAATCCGGAATTTAGTGTCAATTTTCCAACATCAATTCCAGCAAAAGAAATAGCATTAGCACAATTGCGAGTTTATTATAGCTGGCCAAATATTAGATCAAAACCATTTGGTGGACTACAGCCAAATAATTCATTAGTATTCGCCAATAAGAATAAGCCTGATGGAACTCCTGATTGGCAAGTAGTTGCTATTCCAACGGGCAGTTATCAAATAGAACAGATTAATGATGAGTTCCAACGCAGAATTAAATCTGTTACAGGAAAAGAATCCAAAATAGCAATTACTGTCTACGAACCGACATTATCAGCGGTTATTGAAATAAATTCCTCTGATTACTCTGTAGATATTTATCAAAGTTCGATTAGATCAGTATTAGGATGGCCTGAATATCCACCGGTTTATCAAGGACCACCAGAACCACAACGATCTGATTTCGTCGTAGATGTTGAAAAATTTATAAAACCTCCAGAATATTGAAAAACTTATCCGTTTATAGAGACTCCGGATGCTTATCGTGGTTATGCACAGTATGCTCATTTTATAGATTTCGTTCGGGGTAAAGGTGCAACAAGAATAGCAACAATTAATGTTGAAGAAATTAACTCAAAATCAAGACCAATTAAATCCGAACACGGACGTGTACTTAATGATCTAAGAAATTTATTTTCCAGCATCAGCACTTCCTACAACGATGACTTAAAAAATCAGATAATTGAGACAATACAACATTTGAATCAGATTGCATCAGACTTAGAATATGTAAATAAGGCTATCGTTGATAGAGAAAAAACATTAAACGTACCGGTAGATAGATTTCTTAGTACTTATATAGTTAATGAAAATGATCCTATTCAGCGAGTAAGCTATAAACGTTTATTTAAAACAGTATTTCTTAAATATTATGGAATCACAGAAGAACAGCTACCAACATTTGTAATTCC
>JAECUM010066479.1:0-10520 GCA_016617855.1 Megalonaias nervosa | reverse complement strand
GGACCCCTTCGACTTTCAGGAAGAAATGTTAAAGTATTGTCGATCCGACGTGGACATTTTACGGCGATGCTGTGGAAAATTTCGAGAACTGTTCATGCAGCACGGAGGGATCGATCCTTTGAAAGAAGCCTGCACAATTGCCAAAGCATGTTCCTTAGTGTACCGCAAACGATTCGTGCCCGAGAAGACCCTGGCTGTCATAAGCCCTCAAACGACCAATTATGTCAAACGTCAATACTCGGTCAAAGCCCCTCGCTGGCTACATTACTTGTGCGACAAGGAAGACAAATGGACCCAACATGCCCAAAACGGAGGAGGCGAAAAGACCATCGGAACATATTCAGTGGATGGCTGGGACTTAGAAACCCCAAGATCGTGTACGAGTTTAACGGTTGCTTATTTCACGAATGACCCATCTGTTACCCTCAACGTGACACTAAAAATCAGTTTTTACAACGTACGATGGAAGACTCGTACCAGGCAACTTGTCAGCGGCGCTTGAAGTTAGTACAGCAATGATACCAAGTGGTGGAAATGTGGGAAAACGAGGACGATCACCGTTTGAAAACCGATCCCGAGTTTAAGAGTATCGTGGAAAGTTACAAGCTGGTGGACCCTCTAAATCCGCGGGACAGTTTGTACGGAGGACGGACGAATGTCACCTGTTTGCTGTACTAAGCCGACGAGGAGAAAGGAGAAGAAATCAAATACTTGGACGTGTGTTCGCTGTATCCTTACGTGCGTCACTTTCTCGCAGCGCACCCGCAATTGCTGACGGAACACATCTACCTGGACAACATTCGACAATATGACCGATTGATTAAATGCAAAGTCTTGCTTCCCATGGACTTGTACAGTCCCGTTTTACCTCACCATTGCCAAGGAAAACTGATGTTTGCCTTGTGTCGTACTTGTGCCGAAACGTGCAACCAAGACCAACCTTGTCAGCACACCCAGGAAGAACGCGCCTTGACAGGAACGTGGGTTAGCGTGGAGTTGTTCAAAGCTCTGGATCTGGGATACCAACTGTTAGAAGTGTACGAAATTTACCATTTTCCCAAGACAGAAAAATACCTTAAGGGCGACCAAACTCAGAAAGGCATTTTCACAGACTACGTGGAAGCCTTTTTGAAACTTAAACAAGAAGCCAGCGGCTATCCTTCCTGGTGCCAGACTCCCGAAGACCAAAAGAAATTAAAAGAGAAATACTTTGACCAGGAGGCATCACTTCAGACCACGTGGAGAAAAACGAAGGAAGGCGATCGTTTGCTAAAGTGATGTTGAATTGCTTGTGGGGAAAAATGGCACAACGAACGTGTTTTCCCAAGACAGAGTATTTGACAGAACCTTCCCGCTACTTCCAGATGATTCACAACAAAACTAAAGCCATGAAAAAACGTGGACGTCGTTCGTGAGGACTTGATCTTACTCATTTAGGAGGAAGAACTGGACTTTGTAGAAGCCGACGAATTTGGAAATGTCATCATTGCGGGATACTGACAGCCTATGCTCGCTTAAAATTGTACGAAGCTTTAGAACTGTTAGGAGATCGTGTGCTGTATTTTGACACGGACAGTATCACCTACATCGATCGCCTGGTTCAAAGTTATCCTGTCATCGAAGGAGACCTTTTAGGAGCCTGGACGGACGAGCACCCCCAATGACAAGATTCTAAGTTTTGCTAGTGGCGGTCCTAAAAATTAAGGTTACGAATACTGGGACCAACAAGGAGAAGTGCACACCGAGTGTAAAGTGAAAGGATTGACTCTCAATTACGTGGTGAACTTTGGGGTATTGAAAGAAGCCTTGCAGTCTGGAGAGGATCTAGATTTTAAAGTGACCACCTACCAACCTCACAAGATTGTACGTTTAGCCACACACCAAATCATCAGTCGGCCTTTGGAAAAAGTCTATCAAATTGTGTATCAGAAGCGAGTGCGACTTCCCAACCACTTCACTTTACGTTACGGACACATTGGTATAAAAATGGGTCCAAGACGATAGCCACCAACAAGAAGGACGACTTCAACACAGCAAGAATCGAGCGAGAGACCGACTGAGAACTCCAAGTTCAAACCATACCATTTTCCTGTCTTCTTGCCTGACTATTGTAATTGTGCCAGTCGATTGGAAACGTTTAAAAAATGACACACGGATAGGGAAGGATTACCTACTGAGAATGTTTTAGCTAGAACTGGATTTGTCTACTTGGGACCGGAGACTGGATTAGGATACGAAGTACAGTGTTTCATTTGTGGTCTGAGGTTGTGTATGGATCGATGTATCTATAAAGATTCAGCTATTCTGGAACATACTCGATGGTATCCACACTGTCCTTACCTTTCTATGGCTTTTCCACCCATCATACTACGCTGCAGGTATGATGGTACCTTAGAGAAGGTAGTACCGTTGTCCAGGAAGAAGAAAAGGAAGACTTCCAAAACTAGGCATAAAAATGGAACGATGTACAAGCTCAAGATCGACTGCCAAGTATCCGATACGACGGTGGAAGTGGGAACCTTCACCATTCCCAGAGGACAGCGGTCCAGGATCGAAGATCATCTGTTCCAAGGACAGTTACCCAAGTGTTCAATCATTGGTGTCGTCAGCAACGAAGCCTTCAACGGAGCCCTCGAAAAAAATCCTTTCAACTTTCAACACTTCAGCGTGTCCAAAATCGAAGTCAGTCGAGATGGCAAGACCTTGTGTACCAGACCTTTCGAACCTGACTTTTCTCTCGATAAGAAGAATTACTTGAGATCGTACTTATCCCTGTACGAAGCCACTGGACAGCTAGGGACGAACACCAGCCACGGTATTACGTACGACGATTATGTAGGAGGTTACACTTTTTGGGCTTTTGATTTCATTCCTGACAAGGCAGCGACGAGGGACATTTCCACCATTTAAAATCGGGCCAGATTCGTGTGGAACTTCAGTTTGCAAAAGAACTGAACGAGACGATGAACGTCATCCTGTATGCTGAATTTGATAATACGATAGAAATCAACAGTTTGAGAGAAGTCATTCTAGGCTATTAGAAACTATGGAAGACACTTATCCCTCTTTGAATGGTGGAGACTCTTTGGAAATGGAATGTGAGGATATGGTGGAAGCACAACCACCCACCAAAAAAAGACAAAGACGAAGAGGACATGGTGGTCATGTCCAGATGGCCAGAACAAGAACAAAATTTAGTCTCCTGTTTTGCCAAACACCTGGCAGATAAAGACAAAGAAAGATTGCTATGGATGTCAAAATGATCATCCCAGTCAAATTCAACACGATAAATGTCTAAATGATGAGTCAAGAAGAAAAATTGGACGAGTATCTGGAGGACGCTTGGGGTCTCATCTCTGAAGAAGCAGTGTTGCATCAGTGGTAGAAAGACTTGCGTGATCATTCTTGCCCTCCATTGACTGCTCTAGAGATCAATCGCATATAATCCCTCTTGACCCAGAATACGAAGACGCAGCGAGGAGACGATTACTTGACAGAGATTTTCAAGCAAAAAGTCAGGATTGAATTGATGACTTATCATTACCTGTGAAAAAACAATAAAAAAAAAAACAACAAGACAAAATGGATACCTGGGAACTTTATTACCTTTTAAACAACAGTGCGCTAAAGATGAACTACCTGATTGCAAACCTAAAGACCATCAAGATTATGTCATCAACACGGACGATAGTCATCTCACAGGAACCCACTGGGTAGCCGTCAACTTTCCCTACGATGGCTACGTGGAGTATTTTGATTCGTATGGATTACCACCTTTGGAAGACGACATCATCGACTTTATGAGAAGAAATGCCCAGACGACTCGCTTCAATAATGTAAAATTACAAGGCACAGATTCCATGGTGTGTGGACAATCTTTGTGTATTTTCTTCATCAACGCAGTCTTGGATATCCCTTGGAACATTTAGTGACTTATTTTGATGGTGACTGTTCTAGAAACGATGAAAAAGTAGATCGGTGTTGTGACCGTCATGGCTATATCTTGTCTTTAGCCAGGAAACGTAGTGTACATCAATGGTCTAATGACCTCCCTTCTTGGAAGTTTAACATGATTTCACAACGTTGCCAACCTTGTCAAAAATAGTTTCTTTGAAAAATTGTTTTATTGTTAGTTGTTGATTGTTTGTGAGTTAAATAAAAAATGTTGTATTTTGAAAAATGTGTCTGTCGTTTGTTTTCAAAACATTTTATCATTATACATGCTCTTTGACTTCTGTCTAGCCATCACCATGAATCAGCTATAATAGCGTTTCTACCCACCCTAAAAAATTGTAGGGATATTTTCTATCGCGTCGGCGCTTGAGACGTATAAATTGAGATGGTCTCCAGTCTGACCATCCATGGTTGTCTCGTCAAACTATGAAGATGCCTTCTAATTTAGCTAACCTGAATGAAGCCTACGTGAATTTACACCGTGTCAGGCAAAACCTGATACCCAAGAGTGCTGAGATAGAGAATGTCAGGATGTTAAAAATAGCCGAAGACCTGATGGAAGAGATTTTCAGAGATGAAATCAAGAAGGAACACGAAAAATGGGCGGAGAAGTACAGATTTCAGAAACAGCAGAGAGAACAGCAGCAGCAGCTGCAATAACAGCAGGAGCCAGAAAGAGGTTATGTGGACTGCCGTGTGGACACGAAAGAGTTCTCCTTCTGTTTCCGAAGAAGCAGACCCTATCCTGTAGGAAAGCCTGCAGTCAGACGGGGATGCAATCTTAGACGATAAGAGATTGCCATAACCCCGTCAACAAAACAGCCCTTTTCAGGGCTATACCTAACCATATAGAAAAGAGATACTAGTTAAACTGCCAAACTATTTGTCTGTCTTTATGTGTGTCCGTAAGTTAAAAAATATAAGTGTGTCTATAAATACTTCACTTCCCTGACTTGTAAGATAGTGTGTGTTTGTAGGTAAAAAAATTGGTGAACGTGAGTGTTTCTTTTAGATCCGCGCGTTCCATGTTTTTGGTTATGGTGAAGTGGGTATTGTTAGTTTTGGTGTAAGGGGATGTTTTCCTTCACGTCCGCGCTTCAGACATATAAATCGTAGCGTTCGTTAGTCTGGCTACCCATCGTTGACCAGTCAGCTGCGAAGAAAATGAGTAGACTAACTAAACTACTGGAACTCCAAATGCACCTGGAGTATGCCAGGAGACTTTTAGACGAGCTGGATATGGATGCCATAGCAGGAAGTGCCAGAATAGAAGAAGAAGAGGAGGAAAAAAGAAGAAGGACGAGGAGAAGGAAAGGACCCTGCCTCACCTCATACTTAGGCCTTTGTGTGAGGTCAAGCCTGAGATGAGGACGCCTACACAGCCAATACCACCTCCACAGCCACAACCACAAGCACTACCACCAGTACCAAGAGCCGCTGTCCCCTAGATGGAAAACTGGGAGGAGGAGTTGGAGAGACACCGGCAAGAGTGGGAGCCACAGCGTAGGCAAGAGATAAGGAGACCTCATCATCCCCGGCTACAAAATAGAGGACAGAGAGAAGTCTTCACCATCCCTCAGAGTGAAAACTGAGATGATGAGGCCATTCACCCACCCCCCTCTGCGCTCCCAAGAGCAAGACTGAACTGGGAGAATGACTGGAACCACCGTTGTGTCTGTGGTGCCAGGCCTGGAAGGTGCACACATTAAGAGGTGCATTTGGAGTTTGTACAAAATAGCCCTTTTCAAGGCTAACCAGATCTCTAGAAAGAGACTATTCAAGTTGTCAATTTGCATGAATCTGGAGTGGTGTGACTATAAACACTAACTCCTTTACTGATGTGTGTGTGTGTATGTTTTTGTTTGTGTGCGTGCGCGTACGTTTGTATGTGTGTATTTGTGTTTGTAAGCCTGCGCGTACGTTTGTTTGTGTTCTTTTGTTTTATATCTTAACAAAAAACATCGTCCCTAAACATAAAAAGTTTTTTATTAGTGTGTTGTTTTGTATAAAAAATTTTTTTGATAGGTTAGCGCTCTCATCATTATGGATTGTTTGGTAGGTGATATGGGTAGTTGATAAGAGGGGATGTTTTCCTTCACGTCCGTGCTTGAGACATAAAATGAAGCGTTCGTCAAACAGCATGGCGCCAAATTGGATACCAGCGATTGCAGTCATTCCCGCTCCAGCACTGAGGGCCATTAAGGCACTTGGAAAACGACAAGCAACTAATTGGAGCTTGTGGGCTGGAGCGAAGAGAACCACGCTTCTCTTAGTATGGGATAACAGTACGCGAGGAGAAATAAATAACGAAGAAATGGGAGAGTTTGGACTTGTTAAAAAACGTAGCAAACGGAATCGTACTGCGAGGAGGAAAGCAGCCCAGGTTAGGGAGGCCAACCACTCGGACACACCGGCTATAAGCCTTAACAAGGAACCGGGACCCCCGGAGACGTTAAAAACACCCCCGAAGCTGTTATCCACTACATCAACCCAGACTCGGCAGCGACGCAAGAAGGACATGGACACCCAGACGGAGTTCGCCACCTCGACCGAAACCTCAGCTCCTGAACACGAAGATAATACAGAAACTGAGGAAATTGACAACGAAGGGCCCCAAGAGGGTGGGGATGAGGTGGACCAAGCGACACAAGAAATTATACTACGCTACGAAAAAATAGGAATCGAGGAAACCCTTCACAGCGAAAGAAAAGCTTACAACTTCGCGTGCGCAGTAAGATATGTGGCTTGGCGGGCTATGAAAATTAGAAAACCCCGACCACAACAATGACACTTTGGGAAGGCTGTACTCTCTGATTACTACGAAAAAGCGTACCACCTGGCCCCACTCACCACCCTTATCAACGCCGCCATTGAACTAGGTAGAATCCACGAGTTTGAGGCAATGCCAGTGGGCACCTATGACGTTCCGTGTACTACGGCAGAGATGTGTAAAGATGAGCTACGCCGAAAAACCTTCTCGCTGCCGACTTAACAGCCCTTTTAAGGGCGATAAATTGCCTCTTATCAAGGGATTCTATTTTGGCTAAGAATCCCGATTCGATAAAACCAATGCACCTAACTTGATTCTTTGGTTGCCGATCAAAATTACAATCTTATACCTAATATTAACACAAAAAACAATAATGTCGCATAGACATGTAGCACAAAATTGTTAGGGAGTTATTTCACGTACGCTTATGTACTAGAATTTGAGAATCTGGATAATTGCACAGGTGGCTTACACACAATTGGTATTAGGGTCCGTCCATTAGTACAACTGGGCTAAATTTGACCAATCAAGTGTGGCCTTGCGTTTGAGGGAGACAACATCCATCCCCCACCCCCTGGGTCACTTTCCGCCTCTTCCTCGACCAGACTAATTAAATAGTGCGACCATCGCACATTTAAGCGGGGTTGTAGCTACACCATTTCTACAATCCCGAACAATTAAAAAACTCGACCATCGAGCATTAACCAGTCGCGACTTAAATCAGTATTCATTCATTCGCGCTATTCAACATTGAATACAAAATGGCAAACAACCATTTGGAGAAAATGATAAAATTGCAAGAGGTGGTGGATACGATTGGCATGGTGAAGGAAATGTTGGTCAGGATGGAACATGGTGCCTATTGTCCTCACCGACTGAAGATGGAAATAAATAATTTGAAGAAAGGGAAGGAGATATTAAGGGAGATGATAAAACAGGAAAAGGAGGAAAAGGAAGACATAGAGGACAAAGAGAGAATAAGAGAGTACAATGCAAAGCTGGAAAAAGAAGAGCAAAATGAGAAAAGGAACTATGAGGTGATAGAGGTAAAGGAAGAAGAGGAGAATCAAGATGAGAAGAAAAAGAAAAATGTAGTAAAGAAAATAAGAGACTGGTGGAGGAGAAGAAGAAATTAGACGAAGTTTACCCAAAGGCCCTTTTCAGGGCCACTCATATGTCTCAAAAATATTTGCTCTCTTGCCATATTTGTCTCTTTGTTTGTTTGTTGTTTGTCTATATCTATCCAGTGATATGTCTCGCCCAGCCAGGCGATGTTTGTGGTTTTTTTTGTATGAACAGTACAGGTTCCCGTCCAGCCAAGCGTTATATAAAGTTATATGTATTGCCCCGCCAAGCGTTACAGCTTTTTCTTACCCCGCTGTCACTGCTTGGCCCGATTGAGGTCAGCCACTTGCAACATTGTTGCCAATGTCTAGTACCGTGACGTCACCCCACCTGTTCCATTCCTATTGTCCCTATACAGGACCACTTTCTCTTGTCCGTATACAGGCCCAATATTCCCCATGTTAAATTCCCATTGTCCGTAATCTAACCCAGAGGTTTTGTCTATGTTAAATTCCCATTTTCCGTAATCTAACCCAAGGGGTTTTGCATATGTAATTCACATTGTCCGTAAATAGCCCCCTATCACTACTCCTGCACTCATCTTACACACCCCGTAGTTTTCATATATGGAATAGCTTATCTCCCAGAATGTGAAACTGTCGCATTATCGTTCAGCTTTCTTTGTTGAGCATGCGCAACACTGCATTTTGTGAGCTGATGAACTCTGCTAACAACTATAACTTCGGATTCAGTACCCACAAATGTAATCCCAGTCTATTTTTGGAGGATTTTTTTCCTTTCTCATTTTAGTGGTGATACAAGAGTTAGATTTAGGCATTCATTGTATTGATCTAAAGGTATTTGTTTATTCTTTACAAGTTCAGCATTATGGTGTGGATGTCTATGTGTTAACGACATTGCACAGTGAGTAATGAGGCATTGATGCTGATCCGGAAGTGAAATCTGTAAAACTTTGCACTGTGTTCTGTTTACAGTTCAGCATCTCTCAAATCAATGTCGGATAACTTTCAAAAACTTCACCGTGAGTTCATCTTTGACGTTTTCTTAGATTCACATTTATTAGGATTTGGACACAGTGGAAAATTGCATAGAAACAATAACTGTCATCTGAGCCCGTGTGTCTTTCATCGTGAAAGTAAAACTATAGCCTCCAACGGAGGCGGTGTCGATAGATTATTTATTCATTTATTTGTAGCTTCTCTACTTTACTGTTACCTTTCGAAAGTACCAGCTTTATTCTTGTTTTTCAATATGTCTGGAATTTGTTGAACTTTTCCACTAACGATCTCACTTAGGAGGCAATTTTTATTACCTGCCTAATTCCAAAGTGTGGGACTAAATATGAAAGAAGAAGCAAGCTAGTCAACTTTTCAACAAATGTTTATTCTTGCATACCATGCGCCCAGTCAGCAGATGAAACAGTGATTGGGTGAAGGTAGTATTGAAAAACATACAGAAAAATCCCCCACACTCACACATAAAAGAATTCAGCAGAAAGTGATTTGATAAAATTTATTTTGTCAAGAGCATTTACCTAGATTTTAAAAGTAAATTGAGCCAATATATAGCATTCAAAATATCAGAGGTTTCAACGAGACGATTTCAAATGACGTTTCTGTTACATCGGAATTTCGAGTGCATATGAACCAACTTCTGGCAACAACGTTAATTACCTCCCTTCAGCATTTGAATCTCATTAAGATGTTTGCACCGCTAGAATTCAAACAATTTTACCTTAATTCAAAGTTTCTAAAAGCTGAATCAAACTTATTACAGATTAGCATATAAGTAACAAATTTATGTCTATTTTCAAATGTAAATCATTTTTAAAAACTCTTTAAATTTCGTAAATAAAACAAAAAATGCTTTTTTTTTCAGAATTCCCAACGTCATATTTACAATATAATGTTAAGTTATAACTGTAGAACAATTTTTCAACTTCAGACTTTAAGAATTAATTCATTCATTTATTGACTATTATTATTATTATTATTATTAGTAGTAGTAGTAGTATAATTATTATTACTATTATTATTATTATTATTATGGCAAATATATATGATTCCAGTTGGTATAACGACAATTGTACAATTACAGATAACGTTGGTGAACTGATAATTATTTCACTGAACTAAACTATCTATAGTACCCAATGAGAAATGCTATCACAGTTACTCCAAGAATCGCATTAAGATTAAGTATTTTCTTCCAAAACGGATTTTCATATAGAAATTGTCTCTGCCAAATATCAGAATGAGATAATCCTGGGGACATCTTTTTATCTTCCGGAATTCCGCATATTTTGTCACACCACAACCGAATTTTTCCAATTTCCTTGGAGCTATTTGGCGTTTGCTCACTATCACAACCTGTAAATACATATTATCAAAATAAGCTTTAAAGTTTTTACTTTTTACCTTATTTCTTTGAGAAAAATTATTTTTGAGAATGTACTTAGAATAGTTCGCCTTAATTTGATTTTTCGTCTCCAAGAAGAAAAGTGAGCTATGCTAAAATGTCCCTCTATTCGCGCGAGAATCCAGTGTATGCTTTGCTGCAGGTTTCTGTGAATCACCCTCGTCTTCATTTATATCGTTTATTGTGAGTGTAATTTATGTTAGCACTAAGTAATGGCCGCCGTTACTAACGGCACTGGTTCGAAACCTACTAAGACCGAATTATCACTCTCGACGAATCACCTTTATATATA
>JAECUM010066477.1:0-23520 GCA_016617855.1 Megalonaias nervosa | reverse complement strand
ATCTACTTAATAGCTGCCATCGATTACATCATATACAAGACTGACTGCGATTGCTGGTGTGATATTAACAACACCTGGTGATATATGACGATACCGCCGTCTGGATCAATCTTATGTTTGAGAATATCAGCTGGAGGGAATAGTTTTCTCCATGCTGCAACAATTTTGTGGTCATTTTTTCATCGATGATATCGTTGATGTTTTCTTCAGTTCGTTGGCGTTAATTCCAGGAAACTTAAGCGATGGCAGATCTGCCTCTGACAACAAATATTATTTCAGGAATAATTGCTTCGCTGAGTATCGAGTTATATCACGCGCAATAGCTTGATCGTTGGTTTCAATTACCGCCTGTATGATAATTTGATGGGCAATGTCGAGGTCTGATGCAACGTGGCTTAGGTATTCTATTTGTTTTATGATTTCCTCCCTTGGATAAACACCAATGGTGGATACTCGTTTATATACTGGGTGAATAACTGGCGTAGTTTGTAGCTCATTCTTTTGTGATCGCGATTAATTTCACCGAATAATACTTTGATATCATTTTCGAAAATATTCCCTATAATATGCCCACCTGTTCGTAGTGGGGAGAGCATTTGCAGTCCAGAATGATATTAACTCCGGAAACACTAAAGTAAATATCGCCTTTTATTCATATCCACAGCTGAAGATTCTAATAGTTTGGGGTGCTTCCCCAATACGTTTTCTTGTTTGTAATAAGATCACCACGTTGAAGTTCTGGTGGTCCTTGATGAAATGGTACTATCTCTGGTCATCCTAATACAGTTCGGATCGACGACTGATGTAAATCTACGGCATAATCTGGTGTCAATATGTCTATCGCCGCCGATAATGTTGGCTCGTAAACTATAATAGCTATTTTGGATTATGTTCCTGTGATAGATTTAATCCTGTGTTGGAATTCACTATTCATCTGTTCGATTTGATAACTGCGCGTAGGAAAACCTAAAACTTGCCAATCTGGGGTGCCATCGGATTTATTTTTGTATACGAAACACTAATGAGTCATTTGCTTGCAACCCACGGAATGACTTTGATCTAATACCTGGCGAGCTGTAATATACTCGCAATTGTGCTAACGCTATTTCCTTAGCTGGATTTGCCGTTGGAAAGCAAACATCAAACTCAGGATTGGTTTGGCTCGCTGATATAATCGTGGTTGTTTGCCGTGTTGTATTAGCAACGATTTGTTCTAGCAATATCAGTGACCGATTTTGAGACAATATTATTTAAATTCTGATTTAAAATATCGGAGATGGTGGGATCTTTAGACTTTGACTGTCAAGGGGTTGGTGTCCAGTTGATTCACGGTAAACCTTAATGATTTCTGAGAATTTCTGATCTGATATTATTACATCGTTGAGCCCTGATAATATCAGCGATGATAATTTTGCGTGTTCGTGTGTTGCAGCTGATAGAAACGTAGTATATTCATGCAATTTATCAGCCGCATACGTGGATATTTTTTTCTGATGATATAAAGAATAACAGCAACACCGGTTATAACTGCAACACAAACTCGTATTACTGGTGCCATTATGTATGTGGCTGATAATGATTCGATTATAGTGGCTGTTTCAGCGGCTACGGCGGATGCAGAATATACAATTATGTCAGTAACAACGACAATTCTGCTGTATTTTGTTAGTTTTACTGCATACTTATCAGTGATTATTTTCAGTTGGGTCAGCAACAAACACACTTGCTCGTATCTGAAACGTTGGACGTCAATCGATTGGTTAATTATAAAATTAAGTAGTTGGTAGTTTAGCGACTAATTCAAGACACCAATAATACAACATGCCGAGTCATTTTTCTTCGGTTTCCACCACGAATATTCCCCCATCGTTTTGATCCAATATTACTACGATAGATCCAGATAGAGTTGTAGAGATACTGTAAATGTTGTAGTCCAGACTACTGAGAATCTTTATATGTCGGTAACCTTAGCGGTATGTTTTATGGATTTATTGAGTGATTTACATAATGCTGATCCAGACGCTGCTGTATATACTACATCATTGGTAATTTCTTTGATGTTATCGGTAATCTTTCTGATTTCGAAAAGTTTGATGTCGGTCTCTGCTAGCCTACCAAAAAAGTCATTCATTGATCGATTTGTATCATTACGAATATTTACAAACGCGGCTATATGATTAGCATATTCAAATCTCAATATAGTCATTCCATCATTGTTTGTCATTAACGTGGTCGTCATCGGATGTTGCTATGGTCGACCTATTTCTTTGTTACATCGTCATCGTTTGATTCTGGTTCTCCAAGACCAGTAATTTTATTATTAGCTATATTCAGAGAACCAGTCATTGTATCACCGGCAGCAGCAGGGAGGGTGAACCCTACAAATTGGATTCGAGCAAACAAAGATTTCACACGAAAAAAATATAAAAAAAAAAAAAACGTCAACAACGTCAAACTGAAACCACTAACTTTCCGTGATATCACCGGTGACGGCGTCACTGATGAGATTACCAGTGATGAAATCACCGGGGTTAGTTCGCGTTGTTACTTCGGCGTTGACATCCGTGTTTATAAAATTTTGTGAGTGATCGTTTATGTAAACGTGCGCGTCATTTTTGTTAGCCCACCGTCCCTGCTGCTGTAATTAAACCATTGCATTATAATGATGATCGCTGAAGCTCACTCAGCACGATTACCTCGAGAGAGACTAGAAGCAATCAAGAAATATCTACCTGTCCGTGATTCTGTCAGACAAAAATTACAAGAACGTCAACAAACACAAGAAAAGTTTACAGAATCCGCAGAGCAATTATTTAAACCTATCACTGAAACCACTAAAGGCATTGTTCCTGTGTTAAAAGAAACGGCAAAAGAAACTAAATAATAGCGGAGCGAACTAAAAAGACGAAAAAATTCTACGAGAACTTCCTGCCGAAATAGCTGCGGCTCAACTAACTGAAGAAACAGATCAAGCAGAAGGCGATGCTCAACAAGAACCAGAAGCACAAGCCAGCGCCAGGGTTAAATTGCATGATAAATTCGATGAGGATTTCATTGTCGGCATCGCAAAGTATGATATACCTAAATTAGCTGAAACTGCTTTTTTAACCTATGATAACCGGCGAAGGTATCTGAAACCCGAGCACGACGATGATGCTATCTCACACGATCAATGGTACAAATGGATTTTTCGTTTACGTTTCGACGTTGATCAAGCTCGAACTACCGATAAGAGATATTCTGCTTACAATACAGCTATAAGAAATATGACGCTAGCTTTTCAGCGAATGCAACAACAATAAGAAGAAAAAGAACCAGAAGAAAAAGAAAAACCAAAAAGATCAATAAATGATTATTTTAAACCCAAGGCTGCTGAAACTATCAAAGATCCAAAATATACAGAAGCTATTGCAGCAAAATATGAATCCTGAAATAAATATTTAAAACCTGAGTATGTTGAAGAATTTGATCTTGATAGTTGTATTATGGCTATATATCTCGTTTCTAGAATGTTGAAAAAATAGATGACTTTGGCGATTACGATGAGTTTAGAGAAAATGTAATGAAACGAATAAAACTTTCTGAGGAAAAAAAATATCTAAAAAATTAACTCCATCTCGTGAACCAACTCAACCTAGCGAACCAGAACAACCTCGAGGTTTACTTGGTTATTTTTCACCGTTTGGTAAGAAAACTGGCAGTGGAATCACTTGTCCCAACAGTGTCGTAGCTGACGTAGACAGATTAGAAATTCTTGTTGGTGGAAAACGAGCTGGCAATAATTCTCCAGAAATTATTAACGAAATCACATCTATTTGTCAACGATTATTTACCGGTGGCGTTATGGATGTTAACGTGTCTCATTAATGAAAGTACCGATGATTAGTATAGCCATTAAACAGTTAGATATTATTATTATAATAGATGATCACACACGTTAATCAACGTAGACCAATCATGGTCAGGGTGGTAAATTCAAGATTACCTGTATACGAGACATATTACGGAGATGGATTAGGTGATGTTCTTAAGGGTTTATTTTCGAGAATCGCCCCAAAAACAATACCGATTGTAAAACAGTTAGACATGAAAGCTATTGATGTTATTCGTGAAAAAGATATCAGTACTGTTGGTGACGTTACTAGTAAAGTATTTTCCGCCATCAAGGATAGACTAGCACGATTAATACGACGAAAATCTCAGCCACCAGTAAAATTACCCAGCACTGAAGGGATGCCTGCAAGTGTTAGTAAAGTAATAAATCAAGCTGCAAATCAAAAATTAGCAGAGTTAGCCCAAGAGGGGGAAAAAAATCTAGCAGCAAGTTTGATATCGGGAAGTGGTATTTCTGAAACTATTTGAGACAAACTTATCCAAAATAAACGTCTTCGTCTTCTAGACAAACTTCTCCGTATTAAACGAACAGTACCAACATAGAAATGTTCAAACGAGTATCTAATCCCGCATTTGACATGGACGCACCGGTTCTCAAGGATGAGTCTGTGCGTGATTATCAATATTATTCTTATGACGCTCGAATTCCAGATCAGCGTGGACGAATTGAACTTCAAGTTCAAGATACGAGTAGGTATTTCTTGCCCGCTGAAGCATTTATCGAGGTCGAAGATAAAATTTTTAAAGCGGATAATACTGAATACAATAACGATGTTGGTTCTGGTTTTGTCAACAACGGTATCATGGCGCTGTTTGACAGTGCCACATACATGATCGATGGAAGAAATATTGAATCAATTCAAAACAATGTCGACGTTGCTACGACTACACTTGGTCTTGCGTGATACAGCGACGATTTTTCAAGATCAGCTGGTCCATCTATGATGTTTTCCAAGGACACTTCTGATAGTCCAATTCATAAAAATGTAACCATCGGCAACGTAAGAAATGCCGCAGGAACCGCAGAAACCCCCGCAGTAATATCAATGAACTTAAATTTCAACTTAAGATTTTCTACACGTAAACATATGCTCAAGAACAGAATGTTTTCATGTGCAATTCCGCTGTCGCACATTTTTGGACTCTGCAGAAATGTTAGAAAAGTTATTTTTGGAACCAAGCACACAGTTGTACTTGTAAGAAAAGCCACAGATAATGATGCATTATGGCACGTTGAAGGAGCTGATGTAGGTGAAACTGCGGCACTTCATGGTAAAGTAGTATTAACAAAACTTTCATTGTGGATGCCAGTGATGACTCCAACAATATCTGAAGAAGATCGTATACTTTCTTTTATGAGTAGCGGCTGCAAATCGACATTGTCATGGTTGACTACGACCACGGATGCTATTCAAAGCTCAGTTAATGGTGCATTTACATGGCAAATAGCTTCTCAGCAAGGTATTTCTGCACCACGACATATATTCATTGTGATTCAGGATAATACACCAGTAAATAATCAAATACGTAGCGCTATGATATTTGACAAATTCGGTGTTTCCGAAGTTTCATTGAGGATAAACGGGCATCAAGAACCATCCGAGGATGTATTGTTGAATTTTGATCAAAATCATGTAGCGCGTGCATATCATCGATTGATGTCATTTACAGGGCGTGATCAAAATGTTGATACTGGTTTGCAAATATCACAGCTGGATTTTACAACGCTATATCCGATCTATTATTTTTCGCTCGAACATTTAGATTTAACCAGACAGTCTGTCGTTGACATACATTTTCGAGCTCGTGTTGACAGAAATATCGTAGATTTTCCTAATTACAGAGCAATCGCCGTTATATTATCAGATAAAACAATGATACTTGAAGGTGTTTGTGGCCGCATGAGAGTCGTTGATGCCCCAGTAGAGAATATGCAAACGCTGATTTAAATCAGTATATATATATAGATATCATAAATGTCATATCATCATGTTCGTGTCAGTCTGACCCCGGGTCAGATTAAACGATTACAATCGTCGTCGGCATCACGATGTGGAACAAAAGTAACATTAAAACACGATCAAATGTCCGGTGCAAATAAATTATCGTTGACCGAGCGTCAGTTTAAGAGATTTAACGAAGCTAAACACGCCAATAAAGGAATACGATTAAATCTTTCCGTGGGTGCTATCAAAGATGCTATTAAAACCGGAGGAATATTTCCGCTTCTCGCAGCTATCCCAGCATTAATAGCCGCAGCCGCTCCAGTTATTGCAAAAGCTGCTGATTTAGGCGCAGTTGGGACAGCTGCTGGAATGGCTCTGAAGAAAGCAACAGGAAACGGATTTAAAAAAAGACGACGACGACGAGTCGGACGCGGTCTGAGACTTGCAGGGTCTCGACCAAACAACGTTTGGGGGAGCGGATTAAGAATTCCAGGGACTCAACGATAGTTCCACTATCGAATTTTGATCTTATCAACGCCGCTAATCAGTTAAATATAAAACAATTTAGAGGTGTTTTTATGCGTGATCAATTGCCGAAAAATCCGGCACTGCCAGAAACAAGTATTATTAATCTTGATTCATCAAGGGGGCCAGGTACTCATTGGGTCGCATATGCCATTGATCCACGTGGAATTATTTATTTTGATTCGTATGGGTTGGCGCCACCAAAAGAATTTTTAAAATACGTCGGCAGATTTCAAAATATTCCAATCTGGTATTCAACGCTACCAACACAAACATTAACGGATCCACCAATATGTGGCCGTGAAGCACTAGCAGTACTTGATGCTGTATCAAGATCAACGAAACCACCTCATAAAGTTGTACATGAATATACCATCAGACGACACAGTTGACCTAATGTTTTAAACAGATATTGATAAATATAATGGTTGATATTTACGGACGATCTTCCACTGCTCGAGCCGGCTAGAGCAGCGACGATATCGATTTATCAAAATACGCCACCAAAAATGATCTTGTTGATATTATGAATTTATCTGGAGTTGACCGAGATGAAGTTGTTATTTTTCAGGATAAATTCGGTGTCTTAAAGACGAGTAACATCAAGTGGGTCGATATAATTCGTAGAGTTCTTGGTGCTCCCACGGACGCTATTCCAGTATTTACTGGCGGTGGTAGAATAGAGATTCAAATGTATCAATCGCAACTATCAGAGTTGAACTTAAAAAAAGTGTCGTTGATCGTTTAAAATCCACCGGAGATACTATAACAGGTGGACTTAACATGAATTCAAATAAAATCGTTGCTTTAAGAGAACCAGCAGGTGATGAAGATGCCGCAACAAAAAAATATGTGGATGATTAAAATATTCCTACCGATGATAAAATAAATGCATTACGAGCCGAGAATGACGTTCATGTAAATATGTTTACAAATACTCCTAAAAATTTTCAAAAACTTAATAAAACCGCCGAAGATTTCTTTGGAAGTTCACCAACCGTTGACATAAATCTCAAAGATATAAATACAAAACTCAATGATATTGTCAGCGGAATTCCTAGTATCGTTCAAAAAACGAATCTGATTAAAATTCCACACAAACAAATTAGCAACATCACGTACACAGTGGCGTCTGGGGTATCAACGTGGACACTGCCCAATAACATTCTCGAATATACCGCAGAAGTAACACGGTTATACAGGCTGTCCATGTATGGTTTGGAAATTACTGCTGCCACTTCATTATCACCAAATTTATATCATAATCCTCTACTGGTGATGTTAACCAAGGACATCAAAGAAACATTTACGTTGATATCAACGGAAATACACCCGAGACGTTACTGGTGGTGTTTGGAATTTATCACTGTCTTAGACAACGACTAAAGTATAATGATAGACACTGGCGCTAGATACAGATACGATCAAGTAACAACATGGCAGAATAAATTAAAAACCAATTCGATAATTATACAGCGAAAATAAAGAAATATCGTAGACGTGCAAACGTCGTTGATATCATGGTTTATTCGGTTTCTACACTAGTTGCTGGAACCGGCGTAGTATTAGCATCGCTAGCTACGATGCCGGCGCCGATCGTTGTAACAATCATTGTTTCATCGTCAACGTCGATCGATGGAATATTTAATATAATCACGAAAAAGATAAATACGTGTACGAATGTAAAATTGAACGAGTACACGATGAAATTACACACAGCAACGACATCATATTCTAAATTATCATCGTTGATTTCTTCGTCTCTCAATGAGGGAATAATATCCGATGAAGAATTCAGTATCGCAATAAAGATCTACAATGAAGAATTCAACGTCAGTGACGCCGTCACCGTCGTCGTTAATAAAAAATTTCTGAACAGGATTTAAAACAATAATAGTATAATAATGTCAACGTTCGATCAACGATCGCAGGAATTATTGCAACAGATCGCACTAATACTGCTCCGGTAAGAACCACAATAATATCGGCGAGTTCAACTTCGCCTGAATTCAGTATTAATTTTCCAACCGCAATTTCCGCTTCCGAGATAGGTCTAGCGCAATTAGGAGTTTATCATAGCTGGCCCAACATTAGGTCAGCAACGTTTGGTGGACTACAACCGAAAAATTCGTTAGTATTTGCAAATAAAAACAAACCCGATGGAACACCAGATTGGCAAGTAGTTATTATTTCAGCGGGCAGTTATCAAATAGAACAGATCAATGAAGAATTCCATCGCAGAATTAAATCCATCACGGGACGCGAATCAAAGGCTGCCATTACCCTCCACGAGCCAACGTTGTCGTCGGCCGTTGAAATATTGTCGCAGGATTACGCCGTGGATATAGATCAGTCGTCGATCAGATCAGTATTAGGATGGCCCAATATCGCACCGGTTTATGAAGGTCCACCAGAACCACGTCGAGATGAATTCGTAGTAACAGTGGAAAACCCAACATATTTTTCACAACTTATCCGCGGTGATGTTGCTAAAATTTTTACTCATATGTCGGCATCACCATCACCTGGATACATATTTATTAATGACAATGGTGGATCAAAGTATCTTCTAGGAAAAAGTACTCTGGCAGAAATGAAACAAGTAAAAATACCATATCCCGGTGGTTGAAGGAGTCGACTTGCACCATTTTATAACTTTGATATATTTAAGAATATGTATGAAGTTTTAAAGGCTGAATTTAATCGTAAAATTATTAACTTAAAAAATGTATTATTGTCGCTGTCGCAGTTGTACAACGATGATCTAAAGCAGCAAATTATTGAAGTAATAAAACAGGTAGAAAACATTATACTAGATGTAAAATTTATTGATAGAACTATTGTCTTAAGCATGATAAGAAATTCAAAAGATACAGCATATGAAGATGTACCTGCATTTCTTGATCATTATAAAATAACACGAGAACAACTTGAAACATTTGTAATACCTGAATTTGACACTACTGAGTTAAAAAAGAAACTTGATCGCGTAATCAACGATTACTTTCCTCAAATCTTCGAATCGTGGAAAAAAATTGCCCCACCAGCAAGTATTCTCAGATACAATATAGTGATGGCCGTCATGTTGCCCCGGGCATCGTCAACATCACATCAAAGATCGCTGTCAATCTAGTATGTGATGCCGTCGACGGCAGTTATCAAGTGGACACTGATACATCCAACCACCGCAATGGTATTGCGGAACAAGGATACATTCTCTACTCATTTACCCCTCAAGTCCCTCCAGGTTATTTGATTGTATCAGAACCAATCAACGTTGTTTATCTGCGACGTCACAGTCGTCTCTTATCACGGATACATTTCAAACTTACTGACCAATCTGGCCACTTGCTCGATCTTAGGTCGGAGTCGCTACATATAAACCTGTATGTGAGATCTTAAGATCTCACGTTCGTTATGAAGGATAAAATATGTTTTTACGGTTTAAAATCAGCTGGGACGACTTTACAAGTGGGTATTCTAGCTTCGTCGTCGTTGTCACTGGTGACACAGTCACTGCTGACTTCGTCATTGATGATGCAGTCACTAGTGACGCAATCACTACAGTCACACTCAGTGACAAAGTCACCGTCTTTATCTTTAGCTAGTAATTCTTCCGCGTCTTCGTTTATCAACTACGTCGGTGACGCAGTCACTGCCATGATATCTTTCAGCTGTTTTATACGAGCGTGTACGAGTCTTTTTGTTTCGTATTCGTGAAATAATTATAACCTAACCCGCTCGATGGCCCGTGATAACGGTACAAATAATTTCACCTGCGTATCCGTGATTGCCGCCGGCGATCGTAATATCGCCTGTTGGATTATCTTTATGAATCTATAATCGGAGGGCAAGGTATACCTATTTTCTGACCTCCGAAATTGTAATGATTCAAAGTCGCTCATTATTTTTTCAGGATCAAGTTGGTCAGATATTTTCACGCCGCTGTTTTGTAATTTCTTAATAGCAGAAATATTTGATGTCATGTTTTCGTGATTCATTATTTTTTATATTATAAATTATTTGTTTAAATAAAAATATATTTCTGAGTAAATATTTCTGAATAAAAATAAAAGTAATAGTCCTCAGCGAGGACTGTTTTTGAGATGATTGTTTTTTTTTAATTATTATGAATATATACAAATGATTATGATTTTGATTGCATTTTTTGGACGGCACAAACATATAATTGGATGATTGTATGAACATGAATATATGCAAATGGTGATGACGGGGGAACCTTGTCTACGTCCAACAGATTTTGTACACTCTCCCCCCATACACAAACCCCGGGGAGTGTAAAAGTTCACCCTTCACGAGGTGGTATGATAGGAGAGTGTATTTTGTCTGTTGTGGATGTCGAGGAAATTCTCCGGGTCCCCCCAAATAATATTATCTGTCGCCGAAAGCAAGATAATATATCTTTAGCATTTTTGGAGACTCGAACACGCAGAGAGTCTACACTAGTGGATCCGCACTCCGAACTTTGTTGGACGCCTTAACAACACGGCTATCGGAGCTGTTATGAATCATAGTTAAATTTAAGCATATAAACATTCACACTGTCTCACCAGTCTACTCCAAGTCTACTCCTCTATTTAGAGATTCCAAATACAAAAATCCAAATGATATTACATATTTATGTAAATTTTGTTAGTCTTTTTCTGAATTTATTCTTCCTGGAATCCGTGTAACCAGAATTAAAAAAACCCCTGTGTTATTGTTTGTTTGTCCATATTCTGCACATGTCTTTTTCGGAGGCTCTTCCACCGACCTTCCCACTTCGCGTAGCGCCTTGTGGTATAGCCCGGTGGCGTTTCTGTCTCCTACTTCATCCATGTGCAGATACCCTGTCCCTATTTTAGAATTAAAGGAAAGTTAATTATGTTAGTACAGGGTTCCAGTTTTTATATTGTAGATTAATAGGTGAGAGAGTAAAAAAGAAAAACATTTCTAAAAAATTATATAAACCATTTTAAAGGAAATGGGTCATTTCCGTATTGTGATAACTTGACCACATTTCCTCATTGTATCTATTATGAAATTTGTTATTTCGAAAAAGGTTTTCTGATCTAGTTTCACATCTAAATCTAATATTCTATTTCGTTGATATTTGATGGTTTTCATTTTTAATACTGAAGCAATAATACTGTCTCTTGTCTGTTTGTTGGTTTTGCATTCTAGCATTACGTGTGCTTTTGTAAAGCTATATGCTTTACATAGCGGACACTTTGGAATTACTTTAATCATGCCTTTCCTTTTTGCTGTTTCCCCAGTAAGCCACACATCGTGTAGGTATTTAAAAATAATACTTTGCATTTTTAAAGATTTTATATTTGCCCAATTTAACCATGTAATATCCAATTCTACCCCCCCCCCCAGTTCTCCCTTTCAACCTTACATCTATGATTTTTTGTGTAAAATTCCCTTATTATTTTGTATGTATTTTTATCCCCTTCCCCTTCCCAAATTTTTTTTTGTCTCTAAATTTAAAAACCAAATCCTTTATATATTTGAATTTTTTACTTACGAAAATTTTTTTAGTCAAGGCATTATTCATAAAAATATCTCTTCTATTTCTACTTATAAAACCAAACCAGTATATGTATATCGCTTCCCACGGCATATCCGGGGAAGCTTTAATTTTTAAAAATCTATTTATAATATTCGCTTCTTGCGTCCACTTTAAGTTGGGTAAAGCTAAACCTCCCCGTTTGCTTTCCCGATATAGAGTTTCTTTATCTGTATAGTGCAATTTAAAATTCCATATATAATTAATTATTTCCTTATCTATTTTATTAAGCAATTTCTGGTGTAAGTCTAATGATTTTAAAAGATAATTTATGTTAGAATAAAAGTAAGTTTTTGCAACTTGTGCTCGCTCCATTATACACAATGGCGTCTGTGCCCAGATTTCAATATTCTTATCTACTTTCTTTTTTTAGATTTTTTAAGTTTTCTACCTCTTCATTTTTGCCAAAGAAAATTCCTAAGGCTTTAACCCTCTCTTTTGTTAAGTGGGGTGGGAGCCCAAGGTGGTTCCCTCTCCAGTTTCCTATTTTCAATATTTCAGTTTTTTCATGATTAATTTTGGACCCTGAAGCTTTACCGAAATTTTCGTATTCCTTTTCCAAGTGTTTAAAGGAATTTGGGTCACTTATAAAGTTTGTACAGTCGACAGCATGCTGGAGCATTTTGAAATCTTCTTTCAGATTTGGGATCTTAATTCCTTCTATGAGTTTATTAGTTCTTATTTTTATGCTTAGTATTTCAATCGCTATTACGTATAATAGCATTGATAAAGGACAGCCTTGTCTGACTGATCTCTGTATCTCAAATTTTGCCGTAATACCACCATTAACCTGTACTCTAGCATTTATGTCTCTGTACAGGATTTCAGTCCATTTACGTAAGTTTTCTCCGAAACCAAATTTTACAAGTACTTGTTGTACATAGTTGTGTTCAATTCTGTCAAAAGCTTTTTCTTGGTCGAGAAGCACCATGGCGCCTCTCTGACCTGATTCTTTTATAAATTCAATTATCGTTCCAATGTTTAAAATATTATTCTGGATATCGTTTCCAGTCGCACCACACGTTTGATTTTTATTTATTATTGTGTTCATACATTTCTTTATTCTGTTAGCTAGTAATTTACTTAAAATGTTGTAATCATTATTCAGGAGGGAGATGGGCCTCCAATTTGTTAGGTCCTTTTTATCTCCCTTCCCCTTATATATTAATATAATCAACCCTTCCCTCATCGTGTCTGTCATTTTATTATTTCTAAACAATATATTATTATATAAGGATTCCAAGATTGGCGCTAACTCGCGTTGGAATTTTTTATAAAATTCCCCCGTGAGTCCATCTCTCCCTGGTGACTTCCCTTTGGCTAGGGAGTTGATAGTTTTACGATCTCTTCCGTAACAATAAAATCATCACATAAGTCTTTATGTACTGATGTAATTTTTTCACATTTAATATCTTTTAAGTATGCATTTATTTTGTCCCCGCCTATATTTTGCGTTTTATATAAATTACTATAAAAGGAGTTAATTTTTCCCAAAATTTCTGATTTTTTATTTAAAATATTCCCTTTCTCATCAGTTAATGTAGTAAGATTTTTTTCCTCCCCTCTTCTAAATTCTTCTCTTTTAAATAAACTCCTGGCTTTTTTATATAACCCTGAAAATTTCCCTGCCCTAATTTCTATTCCCTTATTGTCCTGTTCCCTAATCTCTTTTAATGTATCATACAGAATACTTTGCTTTTCCTTTTCTTTTGCTTTTTAAGTTGTAACATTATCTCTTCCTTTTCCTTTTTCCTCAGTTCACTTAATCTTTTGCTACAATTTACAGCTATATTTTTAATTTTCTTTTTAAACTTATCCCATTGAGTTAAAATGTCTATTTCTTCTATTAAAAACATTCTATTTATTAGAGCCTTTACTTCTTTTGTAAATTCTTCATTTTCTAAAAGTTTATTATTAATTTTCCACGTACCCTTTCCCCATTTCGTCCTATTTTTTTGTTTCAACCTTTAAATTAATTAATTTGTGATCTGATATTTTAAAATCTATAATTTTAGCATCTATATACAATTCTTTTTTAAAAAAATTCCCGTAAAATTTGTCCAGTCTACTTGCTAACCCATTTTTGTATTCATAAGTAAATTCGGTTCTAAGTAAATTTAATTTCCTATATATATCCTCAAGTTTATGGGGGTTTTTTAAGAATTCTAACATGGTTTTCTTAAATATTATATCATTGGAAGTCAAATCCCCTATTCTGTCTATATTATCACTTACCCAATTAAAATCCCCTCCTATTACCAATTCTTCCATAGAATATTCACTTATATATTTATCAAATTTTTCAATAAAATCAGTTTTTTATATTTATTGGCTGGAAAATATGTATTTATTATATTGAAACCGTTTACTTTTACATGCAGTACCCTCCCTTCTAACCCCCTTTTCCCTTCTATTTTTTCCCAATTTAGATAATTTTTATTTTTTATTATAATAGCTACTCCCCCCTTTACATCATTTCCTATATAATCACTTAATAAAACAATTTCATCTATTTTTTCTTCTGTATAAGCTATAAGGTCTTTCGTAAATTCATTATGAGTTTCCTGTATTAAAAATATATCGTAAGTGTTATTATAATTGCTCAGTTTGTCTATTTTCTCTTTGTCTATACCGTTTATATTCACTGATACTATATGGAAGTTTAGTCCCTCCATTTTTTTTGCTTTCCCAGGTGGCCATTCTGTCATCTTAAAGGTTTTATATTTCAAAGAAAAGTTAGCATTCATTTATTTGAAATTTTTCATTTATTCTGTAATTATACGTTTACTTGGGGGTTGTTAGCCCCTCTGCTTTGTCAATGCTAGATGCTTCGTCTCTGTCACTTGTTATTTCCGTATTGCACGTCACCATCTCTGTCTCTTGTCCTTTTTCAGTGTCTCTGTCGTTTCCGTCGTTTCCCATATCCATGTCCATATCCGTTTCCGTTCCTTTATCCGTGTCATTGTCATTGTCTTCGTTTGTATCGTTATTCTGTCTGTCTGAATTGTCTGAATTGTCCGTTTCTTCCCCACTTTCTCCTTCTTTTTTCTTTTTTCCTTTCTTTTTTCCTTTTCTCTCTTCAGGTGCTGATTCTCCTGGTAACGTCTGCTCACTGCTACTGGTCGATATCGATACCGATTTGGCAATTTTTCTTTTCCTTGTTCTTGTTTTTGGCACTGGTGTGGATGTTAGTGGCTTAATCCCTATCAGATCTTTAATCATCCCCGTTTCTAGGGAGTCCGCTTGAGGGGATTCTTTTCCATCTTCGTCCTCCTCGGAGAGTACATAAAATTTGTTCCTTTTTAGTACCTCCATTGCTTGTGTATTAGTTATCCCAGTGCTGTTGGGGCTTAGGTAATTTTCCCATTCCACCACCTCGCTCGGGAGCTCCGTCTCATTCATTGTTTTTGGCTCTATTGTCTGGATCTCTGGTGCCTCATTTTCTGGGTCACTTGTCTTTTCCTCCTGTTTAGCTATTTGGGCTGTTTCTTTTGTTTCTTCCGTCTCTGTCTGTTTATTTGTGTTTTGCGTTTCCTGTTCTTTTCTTACTTGGTCTAGGAGTTTACTTATGGTGGCCTGAAATTCGTTGTTCTCTGCTTCACTCAGATTCACATTTTGGTTATTCACCATGTTGGCATACGTACGAGGAGCGGGTTGGTTTTTGCAATCTTTTGGGCTGTGCCCTACTTGCTTGCATCTCGGGCATGACCCTGTACCATGTTTTTACAAGAAATCCCATTACGTAGAAGTATGATGGGATTTTCTTTGCCTCTTCTCTGCGTATTGTTAGTATTCTCACTCCCGATTTTATGTCATTAAAGCCCCATATGGTTGCCATTTTGCTTTCTAGCACCTGGGTTTTCAACTTGTTTTCGATTTTCTCTATCACCTCTCTATTGTGAATCTCTAGAGGGAGGCCAGAAATAAACAAATCCGTTTTCTTTCCCTCATCCTCTGTGATTACAGGTGTAGTCTCCCCAACTTTGGCTTTTAGTCCTCTCACTTCTATGTTGTCTTGTTTAATGATCTTGTTTCCATAATCCTTTGGGTACAGAATAAATTTGTTCCTCCCTCCATTCTGTAGCCCAAAAATGTCGTTGACATTCACTCCTTGCGTCCTCATTGCAATTAAAATGTCCGATTGTCTTGGGCAGTTTTCAATGTCTCCAAAGTCTATCAACTGACACCCTGGTGGGTGAAAAGCTATCAGCTTATTCCCTTCTACCTTTGTTACAAAGTAATTTTGCAATTTGGTTCCAGTTTTTTTTTTCCTCATTCCCTCAATTCCCTCAAGCTATGCCTGCGCCATTTCGGATTAGGTGAGTAAATTTTACCTATTGTGTGTTAATTTCACCTAAATTTTCTCTACCAAAAAATAGCAGGTCTCACACTACTACTAATTTTGATTTCCCCAAAAAGCTCAGTTTTCCAGTTAAAGAGCTGGTCAACTATGCCTATGTCTCAAAAATTTAGAAAGACTGTATAGCAAAACAGCATAAACAAAACTCAAAAATTTGCAAAATACCAAAATAAAGAAAAGACACAAAAATACAAATGTGCATCAAAAACTAATGGATTAGCAAAGGCTGTCCATAGCCTTGGCACAAATACAAAAAATAATAAATCAAAAAAGTGTACATCAGTGGAATACAAAAAATAATAAATCAAAAAAGTGTACATCAGTGGAACCTCACCCTGGCAAAACTCTTCTACTACGTCTGCTTGGTCCTCGCCATTTTGAGATTTGTTTACGATTGACTTTACTTGTCCAACAGGAGTTTAACAATGACGCGGTTAGTGTGTTAGTAAATGCACTGGATCGATAGTGCTGCAGAACTGCGTGGATTCATTTAGTATAGTGTCGTATGCTGCGATCTATATGTGTACAATATAATATCAAGGCTGAGGTTTTTATGTTCTGTTTGAGGATATATTTTCTGCAATTAATATTTCCACAACGTTGAGATGTCTGGACTGGAGAGATATTTAAGCATTACGATTAGACTGTAGTACCAAGCTGCTCAATTACTCTATCAACGATGGGACGGATTCTTATCACTGAATATGTATAAGCAGTAACAAAAAAGGGAGACAACTACTTGATTGCTCTATCAGCGATGACGGATTTTTCTCTCTTCATTATATATGCCGGAATATAATTTTTTGATCGTATTTAACTGAATATGCTGATTTAGTAATATTATTTGCGACACGTTGTACTGAACTCGGTATAATATTAAAATATTTACCAGCCGCATTCATAGAATTAAAAATTCTCTCTTCACCAGTTTCTGTATTTATGGATATAACCGACCTCTTTTGAAAGATTTTACATTTCCCAGCATTTCCAAGTGCAGAATTCTGACTTTGTGTAACAACCCGCAGGTTAGATAAATTATAATTTTTGCAATTTCGATCAACGTGATCAATTACAAGTCCGTCTTTCATGACCCCATAAAAACACTCGAACACCAACCTATGTGAGTGATATCTTTTTTTCCTACAGTAAATCTAAAATGACCAGCATTATCAACAGTATCGACTGCTTCTTTTAATCTGCAATCTCTGATTACACCATCACGAGACGCTTCATAATTTTTAATGATGGGATGTCGAACAAAAATTTGTTCCATTTTTATATATAATATTATTTTTCTAAATGATAATCTTGAAATCTGGCCAGATAGTCTTCAGCGGTTTTTAACGGAGACTCACCTGACGATTTCTTATCATAATATCGTTTCAGCTCTCTGTTTCTTTTACCACCACACGCGACACATAACCGTGTTTCTCCTCTGACTGCAACACCACATTGTAAACACGGTTTTGGTCCTAGACTACCTCTACGATAACTTTGCATATGTTGGCCACAGAATTCATTTACGCATGATTTATTACAAGGAGTTAAAAATCCAATCATAAGCCATCGGCATCGGTTGTTTGTTTGAATCATTATATATATAATTAAAGTTTAATTAGACATATATATTTGTCTTAAATATAGTATGGAGGAATTTGAGAGATTATCCACAATTGAACCTTCCACTGCAAGATTTGATCTTGACAAATTACCAAAATCTAAATTTAATTTTTCCATGCAAGATCTGGCTTTTTGATAAATAGTGATATAACCGATCGTATCCGAGAAGGTAAAAAAGAATTTCGCAAAGATAGTGATGCTCATACATGGTCGACATTCAGGATTATGAACGACACCAGCGGTGTTGTTGTCGATGCTAGAATGAGTGACGAGCGAGGTAAAAATATTCTTAACTACCTTGACGCGCAGAGATATATTATTTTAGTAAAATTTATTGTTCAGACAGATGATGATACTTGGATTATTCGTGATAAACGTGAACCTATACGACTTCATACTGGAAATAATACTGTTACATTAAATAAACAATCAACACCAGGTGTGCTAACCGGTATTGATAAACCGTGTTATGAACGGGCGTTTCCTGTTACTGCAATTATGTATGCAATATATCCGCTAAATAATAAACCCAGCGTTGGGGATCTCAAACCAATGAAAATTTCAAGAATAAACTGTGTAGCTGAACGTGTCATGGAACATTTCTCAAAAGCAATACACGGAAACGGTTTAACAGATATAAGACGCACAAAAATAAACGAGTGGGCGGAAACAGTTAGAGATACTGGAGCATCTATCAGTGACGTTGCTAAGCTAGAAAAGAAATTAAAATTTCCAATAACAGTAAAAACACTAACCGGAGAAATTTTGTACAAACAGAAATATACAAAAAATGGAGCTCCAATAACGATCATCGATCCTAATGCACATGCATGGACCGATGCTGTAACAATATTTCCAAGAGATAGGACAGTTAGATTTTATGACGATTATATATTTGATGCTATGGGCGATATCAGTAAGAGCGATCCTGTATCTGTTTGGTTATTTCAGAGTTCAGAATCCGCATATTACGATCAATTTGTAAAACCTAACGGTCAAATTTACCTTAGAGAATCTCTCCATGAAGAAATGAAGAATCTTGCACAACGCCTTTGGAGTGAATTTAATTCTAATGATGTTGAAGTTGAAAGATTACTAAATAATTGTTTTACAGTTCCATCAGTTGCGGCTCACTTTGCTCAGAAGAAAAATTCATGGTCGCCGACACGATCAGAATTCCTTGAAGATATTCAGCATAGTTGTGTCGAATATGGGCATGGCGGATTATGGAATACCAAATACGATCATCGTAAAGTTATATCGGTTGATATGGTTGCATGTTATCCTGGGAGTTTTCTTGAATACGGAGAATATTCCAAATACTTTGATCGATTCGGACATCCCACACACGAAATGACAAGAGATGCGATAAATGGACCATTGCCTGATTTTAATTTAACTGGATTTGCTTGTGTAAAATCATTTAAGTTTCGTAATAATCTTCATCCGATCGTTTATGCGTGGTTTGGTAGACATTTCTCAGAAAAATATTGGGTTCCAACGGTGTTATTACGATACATGCTTGATGCTGGAATTTTAATATCGTTGAGTGTGAGTGAAGCTATTATATCATATAATTCGCAGAAACAAGTTTGGCTACCACAACAAAAGAAACATTCGCCGTTAACGGATTGGGATAAAATTGATTATGAAAATAAAGTTGCAAAAGATCTCGGTAGAAAAATAATCGGTAAGTTTACTCATGGTGGTTCGTATGATCATAAACGACATTGTACAAGATTAATCATGGATGATGCTGAGTTAGATTTTATAATTATTGATACAACGAGCAAAGGAACATTTATAAGCAGAAGCGATGCTTATTTGTCAGATGGAACCAAACTAGGTACAGTAGTGAGTTATATTGATGGTGAATCACCGCAATTAACTCATTTAAGATCTTCTATGCTCGCTTACGTTTCTATAAATTTATTATCGTTGATAAATATATTTCCTTGTTACGCTGTCAGAGTTGCTACGGATTCATTTTATATAAATAAGGCGTACGTGGATTTTGTAAAACCGTTACTCGGTAGCGGTGAATGGGGATCATGGCGAATAAAACAAGAAAGTATACTCGACTATTCTGAAACAGCCGACGTTGATATCAAAGAAATATACTACGGTAATGACAATCAAATACCCGCATCAACATCGCCATCTGTATTCGATCCCGTGGCTAGACATAAAACCATTTATCTCAGTGGACCTGGAGGTTCTGGTAAAACAACACGTGCGATTGAATTATTTCGGAGTTTAGATATGATTGTGTTGACACCTACACACAAACTAGCAAGAGAAATAAAACAACGAGGAGTAAAATCGTGCACATATCATAGTTTCTTCAGATGGTGTGGAGATACGTGGACACCTGAACGAACGGGTGAGAAATATATTCCGAAAATCATCATCTGGGATGAGATTTGTACGGTGTCGTTAGATACACTAAGAATATTTCTTAATTGGTTATTAACGAAAAATACTGCTGTGATTATGTACGGCGATCATGGTCAACCACCACCTTTCGTCGGTCAATCTCCGCATGAGTGGTTAAAATAATTTGTGGATTATTATGAAGAAATAAATGATGATCATAGAGCCATTGATGAACCTCTAACAGAATTTAAAAGATTAATCAGACTACAGCCAGATAAAATACAATGTGAGGTAATGCGTGAAATAATTCCAGAAACTCCAGTAAATGACTTTTGGAATCTGTGGACACCAAATGATTTGATAGTTGCGAGTAGAAAAATAGTTCGTGATGAATTGCAAGAGAAATTATTTCTGTTGCACAAGGAAAGATTTCCAACGTTATCTGTACCGTTATGTTATCGCCCAACAGATACTCGACGACAGAATATTGAAGTTAAAATTCCGGGAACAAATGAAAAACAAAATCTCGTATTAAATGATAATGTTGTGGTTGATGTTGATGTTGTTGAGAGCGCGTTGAGTATGAAAAACTCACCGTGGAAATTGGGATATGCTATAACAATTCACTCGTCACAAGGACTAACTGTCGCTGATGCAAATATCTGGATTGTCGATGACAGAATCGAGTGGTCAGATTTAGTCTATCTAGCAGTATCTAGAGTCAGGAAAATATCTCAACTGCATAGAGCTGTCATAGACTCCACAGAAAATAATAATCAAACTGTTAGTGACACTGAAGTTATTAGCGTAATAAGAAAAAAATTATCCAGTTATAACCAGTGTGACAAAAAAAATAATCCTGATTTTGATATCGATGTTGAATTTATTATGACGCTAAAACAACTACAGAACAATCGTTGTGTAATTTGCAATTGTCACATGTTGTGGAAGTATTCGAGTAATAATCCAAAACAATTTACTGTGGATAGATTTAATAGTGATCTTGGTCATACACGTGATAATGTGATGCTGATCTGTCTTGAATGCAATCGACGCAGGGGTTCCAATTTACAAAAGTGAACGCGGTCGTAATTGTGTGTCTTTAGGAATTACTTGTAATTGTTCGCGCACAAATCCACGTTGAGGAGCAATTAAATCTATTCGGTATATGGCAGGTCTACCAGTGGATCTTACCACGCTAGAAATTTTATGTGTAGTCACACTCCAGATAGGATCAGTTGCTCTTTTCTTACCACCTTCAAGTTCACCAGGTTCATATAAATACCTGACAGTCACATTACCTAGTACTGGTTGAGAGGAAGATTCACGTCGGTGTATTGGTATATAACATTTTGTGATTGCATTAGAAGGTTTCATAGAAGTTGCACGAGTAATTTCATTATTTAACGCAGCTATCACAATTGGTAATCTTGCAACCCATTCGCGAGATCTTGTATCTGTATAAATTATTTCCTTCGCATACTGGTATCCAAATAACCGCTCAGCGAGTGTTCGATTAAATCTTTCAACGATTGGCTGATCAGGATGAATTTCGGTGTGTCCTCGTCTGATTTTCACGTTATGTTTTTTCATCAACGATGATACTGCACCGAGAAATTCTTTGCCAGGATCAACCTGTAGCAACCGTGGCCATCGAAGACCACCACGTTGATAAATTCGTTCAAACACAGATACAACCTCAGTTGCTGTCTTTGTTGACAGTGGTTCTGCTTCTTTATATCTACTTGCAACGTCAACGACAGTTAGCGCGTATTTGTATGTGCGTATTTTACGTCCACGTGTTTTAATAGTATCATGTGGCAAAAATAAAATATCTGCCTGATGAACTTCATTGGGAACGCTGACATTAAAATGTGCATACTGAATTTTTTTAGGTGGTGCCATATTGCTTGTCTTGCTAACCACGCTGCAGCAACAGCACGTGAAACCTTTGCAGCTTAGGCGAATTTACTAATCGCTGATTTGCCCTTCCAATATCCTCTCGGGGAATAATAAATGGACTCCATTATAATAATCATATAATTAATTACCCAGCCCCTAGCATTATTTTACCTTTCATACCAGCTTTTACCAGAAAAGCAGCTAATTTTTCTCGAAATGATTTATCTTTTGTATTATTTTTGGCATGAATTAATTTGATATCGGCGAGATGTCGTTGTTGTAAATCTTTACTTCGATAAGCAATATCATGACGTTACCACGCTTGATCAATCTTGTTTACGGGATATTCTCCAGGTCGCGGTTGATCTTGATTGTCGAGACGAATATCTAAACGAGTTCCTGGCCCACAATAATTATAACCCGGTAAGTGTTTTTCCCCGGGATATTTCGCCCACGGTAATCCTGGTAATTTTCCCAACGAAGCAGCAATATCTCCACCTGTCTTTATACTTGAAATGAATTTATATTTTTTTGTGCCACACTTTTCACATTTACCTGTCAGTGCGCGCTTTTTATTTTTTGTTATTATTGTTGTTAATCCAGTGGTGGACGTGGCTGCACGGCATCGAACACAATATAAATTCATATTATTTATTATATGGACATAATTGACTTTTCTGCGACACGAAAACAAGAGCCAGTCAAGCATCACCCAGCGCTACCGAATTCTATCAGAATGATAATAATAGGTCCATCTGGATCAGGCAAAACACAATTATTGCTTAATCTGATAATGAGATGGCTGAAGTGGGATAATTATATTTAGTAGTTCCATCCGTCGATGATCAGCGATACTACGAAGTACTTTAATGAAAATGCAAAGTTGCTGAATGAAGACAGTGACGTTATTGATTTTATCACCGATATTGATGAAGCGCCATCTGTAGATGACCTTGATGGAAGTATTAATAATTTAGTAGTATATGATGATGTCATGCTGGACAAACAATCAAATCCAGCTAGAATATTTTCTCGAGGTAGACATAAAATACAGACGTGATTTATGTTACACAGCGTTATACACAAATTCCAAAAGTGATCAGAGATAACTGTAATATTTTAGTTGTGTTTAACGGAGTTGATAATCATACGCTGCAAAATATTTATTATACTTGGTGTTCAGGGGACATGGACATAATTAAGTTCAAACACTTTTTTTCAAAAGCACAAGCTACCCCGTTTGGTTTTATAACAATAAATTTGCATGATCCGAGGTCGAGATATCGTAACGGACTTGATACAATATTTGGATAAAAGCCACAGCA
>JAECUM010066476.1:0-17314 GCA_016617855.1 Megalonaias nervosa | reverse complement strand
GGAGGTGTTTTTGCAATTTATTTTCAGACATTATAAGCTTCAAGCAATTAAAACAGTTACCAAATACTGAAGTTAACAGGAAATATGTAAAGAAGGAGAAAATCTCATGAACAATGGCTTGTACCTAACAAATGCATTTTATATGTATACAAACATTCCTTGTAAAACTATGATGACTAATAAATATCTATGGTTCAATAGTAATAAATGTGAAAAAAAAAATCAAAATAGGCTTATGGGTGATAGGGCAGTCCCAAGCGACCCACACCTATAAATTACAAGCTTCAAAATGTATAAATGGCAGATTTAGTTTTAAGACCTAAATAACTTTCAATTCAGATTAATAAATCAAGCATGACAAATTGTAAAAAAACTGTTATCACTGAACCAGTGACTGAATAAACCACTTGGCTGGTTCTTACAATGCCACACACTTCTATGTGAATTCAGTTTTATGAGGTTTTAGTCAAAAACAACATAACAGTACAATCCCAACGACCAAATCTTCAGTAGTGAGCAATGTAGCAAGTCCAGTGGTCATTACGGAAAACAATGTACCAATTAGATGGTAAGAAAGTTCAGTAATAACTCATATTCTGAATATGATTATGGGCTAAACAACATTTTCACAGAAATTTAAATTATGAATTTCATTCACTGCTCTATATTTCACTGAAACTATAAATATGATTTAAGGTGACAGGGCAATTCCAACCGACCCAATCTCTATATTTCACTGAAACTCTAAATATGATTTAAGGTGACAGGGCAATTCCAACCGACCCAATCTCTATATTTCACAGAAACTATAAATATGATTTAAGGTGACAGGGCAATTCCAACCGACCCAATCTCTATATTTCACTGAAACTATAAATATGATTTAAGGTAACAGGGCAATTCCAACCGACCCAATCTCTATATTTCACTGAAACTCTAAATATGATTTAAGGTGACAGGGCAATTCCAACCGACCCAATCTCTATATTTCACTGAAACTCTAAATATGATTTAAGGTGACAGGGCAATTCCAACCGACCCAATCTCTATATTTCACTGAAACTCTAAATATGATTTAAGGTAACAGGGCAATTCCAACCGACCCAATCTCTATATTTCACTGAAACTCTAAATATGATTTAAGGTGACAGGGCAATTCCAACCGACCCAATCTCTATATTTCACTGAAACTCTAAATATGATTTAAGGTGACAGGGCAATTCCAACCGACTCAATCTCTATATTTCACTGAAACTATAAATATGATTTAAGGTGACAGGGCAATTCCAACCGACCCAATCTAAATGTGAAACATAGTAGTAAGTTAATAATAAAAAAAAATGAAAAACTGAAGTCAATACAGGTAAAGACAAGCCAAAAGGAATATCACAAATTAAACATTATGCATGTAAAAAAAATCACAAGACAGATGTTAGGATATCTTAATAATGAGAATTATTTACTAGTGAAAAATATAGTTCTGAGTCAAGAGAAAGTAATATAAACATATGGGTGATAGGGCAGTACCTACCGACCCACATCTATACCAAATGCTACTTTCACTTTACAAAATCAATTTACACATTTATCATAACTCCATACAAGTAACAGATGAATTGTACATTGTAACTATGAAATACAAATGACTTGTGTTTATTAAAAGTTCTTGTATCAAGTATCAACTCTCATATGGAGGCATCAGCAAAGAAAAATATTTAATTATTCAGAAGTGGCAACACTTGCAGAGTTGAAACTAAAATATCACAGGTGACTGTCAGAGGCACAAATAAATGGTGATCCTACGTAGCACATGTCACATTTGGCTGTTTTCATTCTGAAATGACGGAAAGAACAAAGAATTTATTAATATACACGCAGTACTCTTGAATTTAAGATCTCACATGATAAAGTTCTGACACAAACAATTATCTCTTACACTTACCTGATTGTTGTAGTCACAGTGTTAAAAAGAGACAAAATACTAAAGGTGGAGGGATGGAGTGTAGGCACGTTCAGAAATATTGCTTACCATAAAATAATTCTCAAATCACCAGTGGCATAGTGTTGAGCTTTCTTTATGGATTGTTTGAAAGACTTTACTTCAGCCTCATACTTACCTTCATTATGTTTTCATCTTTTCGATCTTGCCCTAAACAAAGATCTGTTCAGGTTGAATTTTTGTGTTCTTAGAGACCTCATAGTAATTTTTGATTCCTGTAATTCTGATTCTTTCTTAGCTAATTCATGTTCTTTGTGACTGAGCTTCTTTTCCAAATCATGACATACAGCCTCATATATACCTTCCATTCCGATGGTTTCATCCCTACCTGCAGTAACAGTGCATGTTGGAACAACAAAACGAGCATTCATACAATCCGACCTCTTCCTTTTCTTTGACAAATCATCGCTTAATGTTTTAAACAGCTTACTGATAAGTGCCTCTCCATTAATCATATCTTCAGCAATACCAAATAATATAGAAAACCAAATAGTCACGTTTTTCTTCAAGTTACCGTCCTTTAGATTTCTTCCATATTTGTAAAGTTCTAAGGCCAACAGTTTGATCATGTACGTTCAACAAAGGCAAATCAAATGAGGTTAGTCTATCAACAGTGATATTATTCTTGCAAAAAGAACCAAGCGATGTCATGACAGATCAATTCACAACAGAATCCAAGGCAGAAACTTAAATGAAGACGGTACAAAGTTACCAATGCTAGCTAAAATGTTCAGACATTAATATAAGTAACGTAATTATCTTTGAATGATGGTCACAAGTTATTTTCAAAAGAGCCACCTATGGTAGCAAAGTTGTAGTCTTTCATAACATGAATAATAAATCAGTATTACTACCATACTTTGTTGTTGCTTTACTCAAATTCAACTCAAGGGTGATAGGCAATCCCAACCGACCCAGAGATGAAACTGACAATGCTATCTACCTATTGTACAAAATAATGATAAGAAATGACCATGAAATCACAACTTTTAAATAAGCAATAAAGATTACAATACTTCTAATGAGAGGCAAATGCTCTGGTTAAACAAGGGTCACTTACACAAACAAATTGATAGATATGTCACTGAAGTCAAAGGCAAACATCAATCTAAAGTTTTAAACTGGTGTCAGCACCTGTGGGTTTGTATGTTTCATATTCACAGTCAAAATATGAAAGCGAAAGGACACTCATCATCTAGTACTCACGATGTCATTCAGTAAGGTATTTTGCAAAAAAACAATGGAACACAAATAGGCATATGTGAACAATACACAAAATGATTATTACTACTAAATTTGTTACCAATAAAGTACACAGGAGATAAAAAAATAAACTTATCTGAGGTAACAAGTACAACCTAATACCTGTTCTTCAAAACACTGATTAATACTCTCTTAGTACCAAGAAATATAAGAAAATCAAGTTTTAATAAACATTGTAACAATGATGAACTTGTATCAGAGAAGAAAATTACATAACTGTAAAATAATGAATGTGACACTACCAATTAGCAACATATAATTACCTAATCTTTATGGTAAAATTCTGCACAAATACTGAATTAAACAAAAAATAACACTTTGAGTCTAATGAAAAGTTGATAGAAATCTGGGTAAACCAACCAGGAAAATAAATTTTAATTTTTGTGAACAAAAAAAAGGTTACAAGACCCTGACTTAGGGCAAGAAATCAAATCACAAAGATCATGATCTGACGAAACGCTCTCGCAGTCACAGATGTTACTTTTAAATCAAGTCAAGTCAAAAGCTTCATACAATTTGTTCTTTCGCACAATCAATGCAGCAAAAGATCTCACGTCTGAGGTTCATGAACCTATCAGGATACAAACAGTAATATCCTTGTTCAAGCTGACAAAGACTGGAGTAAACTAACTCAATGATCCTGAAACAAGTTTGGGATGAATTTGGATCATTGTAAATAAGTGTTTTGACAATATCACCTGTTACAACTTTAACAAATGTAAATGTTCAAATTCTAAGCAGAGCTGGCTTATTGTGGTAATGCAAGTAATCAAATCAGAGTAATTTTTTATGTGTGCCAATTTATGTAAATGAAGACATATTGACAAATTTCTAATTGCAAAGTGGGAATTAGAAGAGACTGTAGTAATACCATATTGTCTATACTGTACGAACCTTGTAATGTTTACACTCATTTCAAGGTGTGAGAAGACCTGAAAAATAAAACAAACAAACAAAAAAAAAAAAAATAAAATAATTTAATGTGAAAGCAATAAGTAAATTAAATACAATGATAACCGATATGAGTATTTATTAAACGGTCATATTTTACAGTAAATAAATAATGATTTTTTGATTATCTGGGTAAATTTAAAAAGAACAAAATATTGCACATTAGCTGAAACTGTAAAAATTGGCATATAAATCCATCTATCTTTCAAATGAAATTAATATTTTCTTAAGTTGAAAATTAAAACAAATGGACTTGGCTATTTTCTTCAACCTCTGTTTTTTGTTCGCCACGAAACACATACATCACACGAGATGCCAAAATTAACTATTTGCGGAACGTCATTAGGGGCGTATGTGCTGCGTTAATATATTCGGATAATACCTCCGGCATGTTGTAACTGCATCTTCAGCCTTGAATGACAAGTCTTACGCGCGTAATTGAAAATTCAATTTCAGGCAAGGCGCAACATTTAACAATTTTTAAATTATTTTACAAAACATTTAAAATGTTTCTCTTTTCAAAAATATACGTGCGGAGCGCGTATTTGGCCGATTAAGAGGATCAAATGCAAATTGAAGACTATGTCGTTTTTTTACTCATCTTTTAAAACGCTCTAAATTGATAACGAGGTCAGATACGCAAGATTTGGGGCATCTGCTTTGCATCAATACCCATAATTCCATGGAAAACGTTTTCACATGGTCACAGGGTATGGTGCAAGAAAAGACCTGTTTTGATCTTAAGGTCTAATGTTAATTTTCAAAAGCATATTAGAGTTATCCCCCCCCCCCGCTACTAAGGGTAAATGGCGCCACGGGCGACATGGAAGGCCCAAAGGGGTTTTGGCGCCCAAAGACCTCTTGCGCTCGGGGCGACCGCCCCGTCCGTCCCCTTTCTCCCGTTAATATGCCGCTACATTCAACACAAAGAGACCTTAAATGTACATTATTAAAAGCACTAGTCAAATGTAAGATATGATGCTATAAAATAGTATATTGCTTAATATTGATAAGTTTTAGTACTCTCTACTCTACTAGGCATGTATTTATAGGTTACTGCATTTGTATGGGAAAATATGAACGAGTTTTTCGGATGGAAATACAGCACGACCTTGGGAGTGCAGTATATCCATCCGACAAAACGAGTTCATATTTTCCCATACAGATGCAGTAACCTTTTTATTATGTGCTCATTTTCTTATTCTACCTAAGGCTTAATTATATAAACAAAAATACACTACAAGAAACAAAATAGCTTAATGTATGCCGTATTCCAAACTAAATACACAAGCGCAGATTCATCATTACACAACAACACCACTATCAATGCGCACGTAGCTCCGCCCAGATAAATTTGAACTTAGTCGCGCGCTAGACACAACTTTCGAAAAAAATTGGCGTTTTGGTCTACTTAAAATGGAAATTTGGAGTCATATTTTGGGTGAATGCGCATTGCAACAACTTTTCCATTTCATCTGCAATGAATAGATATTTTGGTATTTTTGTCGATCCTACGAAATTTCGTGATTATGGACTGGATTTATCTGTGCCAATTCTACATGAAATACATTGGATTGAAGCAGCGAGGGAGATGCGTGTTGACATCTGCAAGTGTGTTTCTGTTCTGTCATTGAATGTTTGAAATCATAATGTGGGGAAAAATATGAAGTCTTTCAATTGCAATTATCAAAAGACGCTATGGAATATAATGTTTATTTCATTTTGAGTGCAGTAAGGAGGATGTAATAACACTTGGAATATAGTCGAAATTACAGTACAATTTCGAAATGTGTAATCAAACTGGAGAACCCATGACATGGCTCATGTAATTCGGATTTGCAGAACTAAGAAAGTACATTTTGAGGAAATTCGGATGTAAAACTGTAAGCATATTTTTGGCCATTCTTATTACCAGCTAAAGAAGACAGTTTATGCCTTGTCACTTGCATGTTATTTGTAAGGACCCTGTATGGCGTCTATAGCTAGCCTAAATCTGAAACATTGTATCAAAAAGGTTAACGCGGAATGTGTCAAAGCAGCTGGTATGTGGCAGTCCACAAAAGATCTGCTATAGTTCATTCAGAAACAAATTTAATCAACCAAAACGTAAAGCGTCTACTACGAGAGTGTACATGATTTGTTTATAAAGTAGTTCCTAATACAACTATTGGAAACACGTGAGTCCAATATGAAGTTCCACGCGAGTGCAATATCGTAAAATATTCCACGATTCTGACAATGTAAAGTTAACGGAGAAAAAAAATGAGCATATAATAAGCATGTATGTATGTATGTATGTTTTAACAGAACATAACCACCATCATGACCATATAGTGCCGAGTAAATTTAAGTACCACCACAATGGCAAACAAAACAAATATAAAGATTAATAGGGTTTACTCCTTGCGTTATAAATGTCATATATTGTATATGCGCTGCACTCTTTTAAACAACAGAAGACGTTCTCAGCTGGAACATCATAACGGGACGCATTCAATGCCGTAAAGGTTGTTTTAATTAATCACTTTCTACAGCATGCAGGGGAGTGGGGCTCAAAGGCACCATTCTACATCTATGATTCCGCGCTGTGGTGGAGGGGGTCTTTCCCGAACAGATGAGATAAACATTACAAGATCATGATATAAATTTCTTATACGAGGACATCCGCTTACGATGGCGAGCAATGATTGGATACATGGTCTGTTGTATTTTGGACTTGACCTTGTCCAAAAAAAAGTTCATGTTGTACCTGACCAATAACATCTGTTTCGTGGACAATAGAATACATAGCTAATATTTTTCCTATGATTGTGGATTAAGTTTTCAGAGTATTAATAATGTAAACATATTTATCTTAGTCTACCCCCATAGAATAACCGGGTCTACCTGATGTTTTCAACATTCTTAATTAGAATTTTATGGACGGATTGTACATGTTTACAACTTAGAATTTTCTATAAATGAACTTTTGACCTATATCCTAGCTCTACTTCTGTGTCTTAGTTTTTTTAATATAATTTTGTTTACTTGAAATATTATTCATTCTTGTAATGACATCACAAACAGAATCAGTTTGTAATGTAGTGTTCAATTTGTGATTTGGGTGGAATGATTAATTTAATTATTATTCCCAGTAATTACAAAGTGCTCAATAATATTCTTGGATAGAAACATTAACTATGAATTATAGTGACTTCAGACAAGGACATCTTGGATTATATTATTGTAATTATTCGGTAGACTGTTAGCACATCATCACAATTCAGGCCCCTGGTGCATTAGCACGTTCAAGACTACACGCACATCAACATCTTCAGTGCTGGATCTTATTTTGAACACCACTGGAATTTAATTAGAACTTTATTCATTGGGACTGATGATAGAACGTTTTGGACTATTTGGGATTTAATTCGCAATACTGTAAGTTTTTTTGGGTAAAGTTTCACTTTGTATTCTACGGAAATATATTATTTCTTGAATTTTACAAAACTTGCTGGTTTTCGCTCTTTTCTGTTATTTAGTTAAAGTCCACAGAGTTGTAATACACCATACTCCTAATAACGTGTAAATTGGACCGCTCCGGTGGTCTAGTGGTTAGAGCGTCCGCCTCGTATGCGGGAGGTCGCGGGTCCGAACCCCGGCCGAGTCATACCAAAGATTTATAAAAATGGTACTAACAGCTGCCTCGCTAGGCGCTCAGCTTTAAGAGGTTAGTGTCAGGACAGAGGTCGGCCTGGTGTCAGAATAATGTGACTGAGTGAGACATGATCGCCAAGTGCTGAACATCACTATAAACTGCTACACTGCAGACATCGTAGTGATATGACTGAAAAATTGTTAAAGCTACGTTAAAAATCCAAATCATACACACAAACACGCACACATACACACATGTGTTAATTGAGTACCTACCAACATCCTTCACTGGACGAGGTTCAATAAATTCTCGCGGAACAAATAGACAGGTGTGAAACCACTCATCCCCTCATGATGTAAACTATGTACTGTGATTATGGTGGGATAACGAACACAAATGGCGGACGTATGACCCAGAAGAAGGCAATGAGTATTCCTAGAGATACGAAAGTGCGCGGGGTACTTCATTCTGGACTCATTTGATGAAATACAGTTGTTATTGTCTTAAGTTAATGTCAATGAATAATAAATGTTGGTGAGAAACTAAACTGGCTTCTGTTTGATTTTAGCACGATCGGTGAAATTTCCGCAGGATCCGTACAAATTATATTTTGATGATCCTGTCGGTTATTGAAAAGAATCATAATTTCAAGCCCTATGCCCCTATATATAAAAACTGTAAAATTACATTAAAGAGTCTGAATAGTTGCCACGCAACACGTTGTATCTCTACATGTGTGAATGTATCTCCAAATAAGGAAAACTGAGGTATCAGCTATCTACAATAGAACATCGTTCAGTAATTAGGTACATAGGTATAAAAAATAATATTCAAAAAGAAAGGAATTCTGATTTTCATTGATGAAATTTAATAGCAAAATTGCACCAGCGTCTGCTGGTGTTTTCAGGTAAATTTGTTCATACATTATTTTCTTATAAATCTAAATTTTCTGCTATTATTGCTCGTTTGGGTCGTGAGTAAGTGAATATACTTGCGTGTGTCCGTGTCGAAATCTTATATTGTAATGTGTGTATCTGTGTTAGAATCTTATGCCGTAATGTGTGTGTCCGTGTCGAAATCTCATACAGCGATGTGTGTCCGTGTCGAAATATTATACCATAATGTGTGTCCGTGTCGAAATCTTATACCGTAATGTTTGTGTCCATGTCGAAATCTTATACCATTATGGGCGTATTTCTGTGTCGAAATCTTATACCGCAATGTGTGTCCGTGTCGAAATCTAATACGGTAATGAGGGTGTTCGTGTCGAAATCTTATTCCGTAATTTATGTGTCCGTGTCGAAATCTCATACAGCGATGTGTGTCCGTGTCAAAATATTATACCGTAATGTGTGTCCGTGTCGAAATCTTATACTGTAATGTGTGTGTCTTTATCGAAATCAGGATCTTTGAAGTTGTTCTACCGTTTGCTTGAAACAATCTGCATAGACCCAGATCTGTCGACACATTATGAGATGGTAGATCTTGGTCTATGCAGTATGCAATTGGACTCGACTTAGAAGCGAGTATAGCCGGTTCTTATCATATGGATAAGTAGATTATCTTTGATTTTGTGGCATCATCAGTTCAGGTGTGAAGAATTTTAGATGAAAATGTAATTTTCTACCTTGGTGTGAAAATGATATATTGCGCATAATAGAGAACCCAAGGTAGATCAGTTTTTACGTAAACAATTTTAGTCGCAATCTTTAAATAAAGGTGCCATTTATAATTCTTATCCACTTTATTTTCATTGCATTTATTTTATAAAGTAGATCTACCTATGTCTTATTTGTTACATATATGATACTACTTTTATCAAAACATTTACAGATGAAAAGCTGCAGGGGGGCCCCGAGTGGCCCAGTGGTCTAAAGCGCTCTCCGTTACGGATCACTGCCATCTCACCTCTGTCTGCGTGGGTTCGAGTCTAGGATTCGGCGAATGTGGATATGTGAGAAAGCTTGCCAGTAGCTTCTCATGGGTCGGTGGTTCTTTCCGGGGATTTCCCGGTTTATTCCTCCACCATTAATACTGGCCGCCATGTATAGCCTATCGTGTGCTGAAAAATGGCGTTAAGCCCCACAACAACAACAACAGCTGCAGCATTTCGTGAACAAATGAAATAAAGAAAGACTCTTTTGTTATAAGCTACGTCCGTCCTCTAGTTCTAAATTGAGATTCGTGAAATGTACGATCGTTAAATGCAAACGAATTCGTTACCAGAAACAACAACAACAATAACAATAGCAACAGAATGTAAAAACGGCCTCCCATATAATCGAAGCACGTTTCGCACTGAAAAGCACACCATAAAACCTCACATTTCTGTGCAAATTTTATATGCGAACGCGTATGAACGTTTACAGTGCAAAGCTCAAGGTTGTTACATAAATTTATAGATTTTTGTTTCTAATGCGAATTTTCTATGAGGAAAACTATCATAACAGATAATTAATTGTATGATGGAGAAAGATCTCTTTAGCCTTTGAAGGACGCTGACCTATGTAGTATTAAACTTCGTTATGAATATTATCTTTAGATTGGACGGAAATAAATTATCAACGCAAAGACTTCTAAATCGACTGTCGGTAAAATAAAAATATAATTGTAATTGGTCATGGAACAAATATCATTTAAAAATGACCTCTGTTCATAATTCAATGTTTTTCTTCCGAATTTAAGCAGGTTTTGAACCTTGGAAAAGGCAGTTGTGATTTTGGATTGTTAACGTAGCTTTAACAATTTTTCAGTCATATCGCTACGATGTCTGTAGTGTGGCAGTTTATAGTGATGTCTAGCACTGGGGCATCATGCCGCAGACATGTGGCACGATGTTCCACCCAGTCACATTATCCTGACACCAGGCCGACCAGTCCTAACACTAACCTCTCAGTGCTGAACGACAAGCGAGGCAGTTGTTAGTACCATTTTTGTAAGTCTTTGGTATGACTCGGCCGGGTATCGAACCCACAACCTCCCACATCCGAGGCGGACGCTCTAAACACTAGGCCACCGAAGCGGTCAGGAAAGGGCAGAGTATGAAAATTAAATATTATTGCCAAACATATTGTCTATAAAAGAAATGCATATCGGCTGTGGTTTTCCCTGCGAGCGCCTCTTGCTGGGCTAGTGCGGATCAATAGAAGAACAGCTAGTTAATGCTTAGCTAGCTCCCATTCTAGATTTAGCATTCCGGGATTAATAGGTGGTGCATGTATACTTGACTGGCTTTGATCGGAATACGATTGTGTTTATACTGATCTAGTTTGCAGGGTAATCAAAAATATTATGCAGTTTCCGAGGCAGATAACAAACCGTGGAATAACGTGGAATTATGAGGAAACAAAGGTTCTACTTGATTTGTGGAAGGCAGATGATGTGCAGAACAAACTAATTCAGTCCAAGAGAAACATGGATGTATACGATTACCTTGCCCGCAAGGTTAATCAGATAACTGGATCCGACCGTAAGGCTGCTCAGTGTCGAAACAGGATTAAAAGGCTGAAAGCAGAAAATTACATGATAAAGATCAAGAGAGCATTCCCAAGCCGGTACAAAACAAACGTCGAGTTCTACAGGATACTAGATGAAGTTGAAGAGAAGAACATGACGAGACAAGCAGTCAGTGGAGAGGGGCCAGAATCGGGGGCTGAAGAAGAAGATGACGACGACGACTCGGGCGACTGGCGAATCGATTGTGATGATGATAACAGCTGTGGTAATAATAATAATAATAATAATAATAATATGTTTGAATATGTTCTTAAGCAAACAATTATTTTGAAGCATTTTTGACCTTGAATACTGATAGATTAAATTTTAAATTTTGTGAAATTAAGAGCAAATAAAGGAAACAATAAATAATAATTGTGCAGATCGAGAGATTGATCCACCAATTAAACATAAAGGCTGGATCCCATAGGCTGTAACACGTTCGGTAAACTCGGGACAATATCAAGCCCGACATATGTCAAATAATATGTACTCGTAGAATCTCTCCATATTGGATACCTTGGGCAATTACGTTAATAATCTATTCTATATTTATGCATATACACAAAAGTACACACATATCTTGTTTAGATTCGGTAGAAAGAACAAGTTTGATGTGGTGTACGGTTGAGGCGTTAGGGCCGAGACGTACTCATTCGCTATAGCAAACGAATTCACCCCCACCCCTGAGAAAGAACTGAACAAGATCAGGCTTCTATTTACGGCAAACCCTCTCTATTACGCTTTCCAAATATTTTCCGCTAAACAATACTGGTGAATTCAAAGCAAATTGGAATTTATAAAAGTTGGATTCGTTGCAGCTGAAAATATCAACAGGCGGACGTCGGTGGAAGCACAAGCAATGTTTCATTCTGGGGGGTGGGGGGGTGTAACGTTGCCCCTCTTGGTAACGAGGGATTGTTAATTAGATTTGGCAGTCGTTATCTAGAAGATGACCTGCCTCGATTTTATTGCCCGGTGTGAGTGGATAGATGGAACATCAACAGAGAACTGAGCAAGACTATTGAGAAGAAATAATACAATACGAGTCCCCTTTAGACAAGAAAAATAACAATTTAATCGATTAAAAAAAAAAAAAAACTAACAGTGTCAGCTTCAATTCAACAATTTTACGTTAACAGAATCTCAATAGCAGTGTTCTAATTTGGACTCGTTCATCATGGTAACGAGTGGTGAAAAGAGCACAATGTCCACGCCTGATCTGCGTCACCTACCGTCGCTTTCTGTCTTCGTCTCCGTTTATCACACGTCCTCCCACCTTCACGTGTATACGTTGATCTTTCTTGATCTTTCTATTCTGAACGCTTCATCTCTTTTCAGGACTTCCGTCTTCGGACTTTTCCCGTCTGTTCATGAGAGTTGTTCCCTGAATGCTGTTCTCTTTCAGAACTTGTGCGTCCTAGCACTAAAGCCTGTCTTTTTTTTTTACAAGACAGCCACCTGGTCCCTGTTTCTTGTTTTAACGAGGAAAGCACTATTCTCTAGTTTTTCCCCGGAGCCAAACCTTATCCTCATGCGGGAAATTTTGGACTAAAGAAATTCGACCAATGTCGTTACTTTTAAATTAGCATAACTTCCAATGTGTACGCCTTAATTTAACTGACCAATCGTAATCAGCCGTTCTTAATTTTTCCCCAAGATAATTATTTCTTTCGTCAGATTTTGATAGCCTAAAATCTGAGAACTGCGATGCATATCAACTTCCCTTTGAAAATGACTATTTGACATGGGATTCACCTCAAACGGTTATGGTTGGTAGCTCTAATGTTTACTTTCTCAGGACAGCGGGGCGATGCCCGGGTCAATTCTAAATGGGCCGTAGATGCTGGCCTTTCAAGTTTAACACTGAAATGAAGAAAAGGTCGAAGTGACCCTTCACAAAGACCTTGCTGGCTTGACTGTAATAAAATTTTGATGCACAATGAATTCAATTTTAAGGTTCCATACTTATTCAGAATTCGATTCATTACAGGTTGTGATACAAAAAAATATGAACTGAACATCTGTATCGATGATATTGTCGTAAGAGTAAACCCAGCAAGCATAACAATACAATACAATACAATACAATACAACGCATCTACGGCGGAAAGAAATTTGTTTGATAAGGAATTTGGCATATGTGCATTTAAGAACATTGAAGCCCTGATGTCAATATAAAGACTTAAGTAGTTCCAGTGTTGATGTACGATACGAACTGAATACCCGTGTCAAACTCCCGATGAGCCATGTAAGATTAAATCGCTGTGTAATACAACACATTACTCTACACCCACTTAATCTTACCTGATTGATCTGGTTTACAGATGTTCAGTCCGTATAACCGTATCATACACACAGATTGGAACTGCTTTAGTGTCTTCTTTGACATGCGCCAGTCAATATTTTTAGACGCAGTGAATCGAACTTTTATAAATCTCAGTTCGTTATGAACTTCATTCATACTGTAGAGATATACAAAAACACATTCATGTTTGTTCTGAGTCGTGGGCAAGGCTCATTTGATATGGCCTAATGGATAAGTTTCGGCCTAGCGGACTTGACGTACCCCTATGCTATATCAAACTTGTTCTTTCCGCCGACTCGGAACAATGTAGTGTTGTTATATACTGTCTGCATATTACGGTGGGCGTACTAGGTGTAAACTTGGACACAGTTTGAAGGAAGCCTGGGACATAATAATAATAATAATAATAATAATAATAATAATAATAATTGTTATTATTATTATTATTATTATTATTATTATTATTATTATTATTATTATTATTATCAGAAGCAGAAGCAACATAATAAACAAGTCATAAATATAGACCCACGACGCTTAATAGTGACCTGAACTAGAAATATAGTCAAGGAAAGCAATTTTTAGCAGACTTATTTATTTGATCGCAGTATTTTATTATTCACTACCAAAATATAAGCGATATCTTATCAGTAATATTCCCCATCTTTGCGTTTATTTATCTCTAATCTCGCTAGCAACACAAATTGGCGTATTCTCATTATCTGAACACGTGCTAAATTCCAAAAACGAACTGACCCAGTTAATTTATGTCTTTCAGATCGAAGTGTTGTCATTGAAAATGTTGAAGAAAAAGAGGAAAAAGCTCAAGTTAATTCCTTCCTGCCAACAGTCTCAACGGAGAACTGGAACAAACGACAAGAAAGGCCAACAGACACAGCAGCTCCGCAAGTATCTTCCACAAAACCGGCAACAAACATGTCAGACAAGAATTTGAAAATTAGGTTTTCGCCATATCCTAATGCCACCATCTTTCCAAGCAGCCATAATGCCAATCCAGCAAGACCGCAAGAAGTCGATGTTTTGCAAGACCAACATGGAGACCAATATGAGAGGCTGATCTCGCTCTTCACGAGGCTTGAAGATCAGAGGCTTAGATATGAGGCAGAGGTTCAGGAGAGGAGACAGAGGCGAGAAGAGGCATGGATGAAACAAATGACGGAATTGGAAGATCGTCGTCAGAAAGAGGAGAACATCATACGACTTCAATTGATGAAGATGCACACGCAAATGTTTGAGATGATGTGCAGTGCAATGACGGGAGTAACACATAAGACCAGGAATGAAGAGATCAGTTCATCATAAGTCTATCTAAAGACAGGATTGAAGCAATCCTCAAACAATAACACATTATGATCTGCCTGTTGTGCACTAACCTGCACCACGGTACATGCACACCGACAGGTGAGACGAGAGAGAGAGAGAGAGAGAGAGAGAGAATGTGGGTACATACATTCATTACATTCATTATTTAGTGTAAATGAAACTGACATTAAAAGTTTCAATGCCCAACGTAATGCGCTTTATTTGATATATATGTATTGCAATAATATTGAAAAATTTATATTTTCTTTTTTAAATCAGTCTACTTGTGTGTAAATGTCTATTGATTGATTGATTTCTTTTCCCGTCGGAGAGCTGTACAATCTAAAGTATGGATGAGTTGGTTTTGCCTCATAGGTATTTAAAATAACCTCACATGTAACATATATAGCCAACCGTCCGAAGCTGATATCTTTTAGTTTCAGTCACAGATTAGCCGATAGACCTAATGCTGTGTGAAAATTATAGGTTTTATTATTTTACGGAAGACGTGTATAATGAAATAAACCGTCTCCAGCAAGACATGTATTGTAAAATGTTCTTTGCAGTCGTCATGACCAGCTTAACTCTGAGAGTGAAAATCACCAAGTGTTTCACCAAGACTTGCACATAACAAGATACTGGTTATATTTTTAATGTTTCTGAAATAAAAGTCTGCCTTTTAAAAAAGTAATGCGTTTAATTTTTGGTTTAAGATGTGCACGTTTTTGTTGAAAGACTGTGCTGATGAAAGATAAATCTATCCAATCTAGAACCAATGTAAAAGGGATATAACTCTTGGTTCACGATTCTTAAAGTACGGGAAATAACTCGTTTGTGACAAGGCTTCTCGTTTTGGAGCATGCAGTGACAAACTTGAACGGTCGACACATGGATCATTATATTGCTCATTAGCTATAAATGGGATCGTTTCCAACATTAAGACCATTAACAAGAGGGCTTTAGACTTAATATAAATCGTGCGTTATAGGAAGAAAGAAGGAAGTGTGATTCAGTTACACGAGAATGATAAACCGATCTATATATCCACGGATGAAGAGTGAAAGAAAGTAAACAAACCCAAGGAAGACAAATAAATGGATGAAAAATATTATGAAATGAAAACGGAAGCCGTAATTTCGCGAAAATAGCTAAAAGCAAGAACCTGCTGCGCAATAAAGGATCCATTTCCATTCCATTTATTTCGGCACCGATTCTTAACGTCACACTGTCGGCATCTCGAGCATAGATGGCCTTTCGTGTATATGCGATTTTTAATAAAAAGAAAACAAAAATTATTTTTAACATTCAAAAATAAAATCCATGCTCCTTGCATATAACGACCTGCATTTATTTCTAGTTATTCTGTGTGGTCTATTGTCCAGTGTTTTAATATATATTGTTACGTATATGTAATTTAATTACTTGTGTGTTGGTTTTTAAATTCTTTTTTTTTTTTCATTACATTTTATTGTAATGATTGTTTTCACTGGATTTGATATTTTTGAATAAAAATATCAGTCTGATTAGAACGTAAAAGTATGACCTAGGCACTATTTTTAGCTCACTTTGGTTCATAGATTTTGTAAACATCGAGTGAAAACTATTGGCTATTACCAAGGTCATGTTCTGCTTGCGTGATAGCTCTAATTTGTAAACAACTTTTTTTAAAAAAAATGGAATCTTATTGTAAGATTCGTTAAGTTCTTTCAAGGCTTACGTGTCTATCGGCTGTGCGCTTTTACTGCGTTGTTCAATCTGGGTGACCACGTGGGCCACCATGTGATCTAAAATCGAGGCTTAAAACAGCCATTTGCTAGTAGATCTATCCAGTCGTATCTTACACCTTGAGGGTACAAGGTGTTTCTATTGTTGATGCCGGCTTCTTCTGAAGTTCATCTATTTTTTGGGATTTAATAATTTAAATTCTCTAGAAAACAACACAAGTGCTTTTCTTTATGAAAATTCTGGGAAAAAGACATTCAGTGGAAATTTATTCTGGAATTCTAAACCAAACATTATAAATTATGTTTCAACGAGGAACTGTTGCCATCAGTACAACGACCTCTTCTGACGTCATCGCCTTCCACATTGGAACGTCATCGAGATTCGAACCTGGATTCAATTAGAACTGTTTAGTGATAGGACTTATATTTTTCAATTCTAGTACTAATATTTGGACTATATTCACAAACCGTAAGTCCTATTTCGTATTTTTTTAAATCTTGTTTTCTAGGGAAATAAATTATTTTATTAAATTATTTTATTAAAATTTACAAAGCTTGTTGACTTCACTCTTTTCTTTTGTAACATTTGTACGAGCCTACACGTAACAATATAT
>JAECUM010066475.1:0-12165 GCA_016617855.1 Megalonaias nervosa | reverse complement strand
GGATCTTCTCCTGTATTGTTAGTAGTACTAGATCAAAACGACGAGGAAACATTTATGGTGGAACCCGAAGAAAAAGGTACCCCCGTGTTATACTATTGGTGTCTTGAATTAGTCGCTAACTACCACCTACTTAAATATAATGACAATCAACGTTCAACGTTTCAGATACGAGCAAGTGTGTTCGTGGCATACACAACTGAAAAATATCGACGAGTATACAGTAAAAGTAAAAAAATATGGCAGACGTGTTGTTGTCGTTGACATAATTGTATATTCTGCTTCCGCTGTTGTCGCTGAAACCGGCGTATTGTTATCAGTAGTAACAATGATATCGCCAGTAGTTGTAACAATTTGTGTTTCAGCTGCAACAACATTTGCTGGAATTCTTAATATCATCGCGAAAAAAATATCTACGTGCACAAATGCAAAATTGCACGAGTACACAATAAAACTGCACGCAGCTATGAGCGCATACTCCAAATTATCATCGTTGATTTCATCATATCTCAGCGATGGAATGATATCAGATAACGAGTTCACAGAAATGATCCTGATTTTTCAATCAGGGATTTACTGCGAGGCATTAGATGTAGCGATGAAAAACTCTGATTTAGAATCAGAGGCTTAACAAATAATAATGTCATCAAACGAATTACTAAAACAGATCGTCGCTAATACAACTCCGTTGAAAACCACGATGATATCAGCGAGTTCAACCAATCCTGAGTTCAGCATTAGTTTTCCAACCGCGATTCCTGCGAAAGAAATAACACTAGCACAATTACGAGTTTATTATGGTTGGCCAAATATTAGATCAAAACCATTCGGTGGGTTACCTTCAAACAACTCATTAGTATTTGCGTATAAAAATAAACCTGATGGAACTCCAGATTGGCAAGTTGGAAGTATACCTACAGGCAGTTATCAAATAGAATAGATCAACGATGAATTCCAACGCAGATTAAATCTATCACAGGAAAAGAATCCAAAATAGCTATAATTGTTCACGAACCAACGTTATCAGCTGCGATAGAAATAAACTTAGAAGATTATGATGTAGATATTTATCAATCATCGATCAGAACTGTATTAGGATGGCCTGGGGTAACGCCGGTTTATCAAGGACCACCAGATGAATTTCTTACAACAAAGCAAATATTTATAAAGTATCCAGAATATCGGAAAAACTTTCCATGGAAATATTTGGATAACGTTTCTCAAATGAAACACTTACTAATTTTTTTTATATAAGACCAGTTCCGAAAAATGTGGGTTTCATAGAAGCAAAAGTAAATACAAATTTTATTAAATCATTTACTGATCCAATTAGCTCTCAATACCATTAAAAAAACTTACTGATCTGAAAAATCTGTTTTCTAGCATAATACAACATTACAACGATGATATAAAACAACAGATCATTGAAACGATTCAACATATAATGCAGGTTCTCTCAGATTTAAAATATGTTAATAAGGTTATCTTTGAAAATATAAAATCTGACAATAGTTTAAAACATATATTTTCAAAACACTATGGAAGAAGAACTAATTTTGATGATGAGGATTCAATTTTACCTGATTTACGTTTTGAATTGGGTGATGATGCAATCAAGGATAATTTTCCAAAGGTCGTCGAATCATGGAGAAAAGTATCACCACCGCCAGGTATACTCAAACACAATAACGATCCCTACGGTGGAGGCCGCTATATTTCACCAGGTATTGTAAATATAACATGAACGATCGCAGTCAACCTTGTGTGCGACGTAATTGATGGAAGTTATCAAGTAGACCTTGAAAACTCCAATCAGGCCCAGCAGGGATACATCTTATACAAATTTACCCCGAAAGTCCCTCCAGGACATTTAATTGTATCAGGACCAATTAATCCCGTTTATCTGCGAGTTCATAATCCGCTATTGTCACGGATACATTTCAAACTTACTGACCAGATCGGACACTTGCTGGATTTATAAGGCGAATGATTGTATATAAATATGTATGTGAGATCGTAGAACTTAAAACACCAGAATCAGTATCAATTATCTGAATAAATATTCTGAGTAAATATCCATAAAATCATTGTCTATCGAATTAAGTCAAATTAAAGAATATAATTTATAATATAATGAAGGCAAAAACCATATTCATTCAAAACAATGATGATTATCGTTTCGCTGATAGTCCACCTCCTGATAGTAAAGTTACTATTACGATGCAAGGTGGTTTAAAAATAGTAAAGATAACCGATAGAGATCGTATAGGATTCTCACAGCGATTTTCTGTTATTCCTACCTCGCGTGATGAACGTGCACAAAAACGATTGCAGCGGAAACTTCAAGCGAAAAGACACACTGAAGGCAACATCATTCCATTTTCCATACCGAAATAGAAGTATCATTTATCTCTCTCATCGATGTGGAATCGATACAAACATATTCCACATACATAAAACACCAGAATCACTATTTTGTTAAACAAAAAAAAAATCTGTCAAATAAATTATCTGAAAAAATATTCTGAGTAAATCTGATTCTGAGTAAATATTATAATCTGATTCTGAGTAAATATTATTATCAGAATAAAAATAAATATTATTCTGAGTAAATATTATCAGAATAAAAAATAAATATTATTATAATCTGATTCTGAATAAATATTATAATCTGATTCTGAGTAAATATTATCAGAATAAAAATAAACATTATTCTGAGTAAATATTATTATAATCTGATTCTGAATAAATATTATAATCTGATTCTGAGTAAATATTATTATCAGAATAAATATTATTATCAGAATAAAAAATAAATCTGATTCTGAATAACAATTATTTTCAGAATAAAAAATAAATCTGATTCTAAATAAATATTATTATCACAATAAAAGATAAATATTATTATCAGAATAAATATCATTATCAGAATAAATATTATTATCAGAATAAAAAATAAATATTATTATCTGAATAAAATTAAATATTATAATCTGATTCTGAATAAATATTATTATCAGAATAAAATTAAATATTATTATCAGAATAAATATAATCTGATTCTCAATAAATAATATTATCAGAATAAAAAATAATCTGATTCTGAGTAAATATTATTATCAGAATGAATTAAATATTATTTTCAGAACAAAATTAAATATTATAATCTGATTCTGAGTAAATATTATCAGAATAAAATTAAATATAATCTGCTTCTGAGTAAATATTATCAGAATAAAAAATAAATATTATTATCAGAATAAAAAATAAATATTATTATCTGATTCTGAGTAAATATTGTCATCAGAATAAAATTAAATATTACAATCTGATTCTGAATAAATATTATTATCAGAATAAATATTATTATCAGAATAAAAAATAAATATCATAATCAGAATAATTATTATAATCTGATTCTGAATAAATAATCAGAATAAAAACAAAAATATTTCTGAATAATAATAATCAGAATAAAAAATATTATTATCAGAATAAAAATTATTATTATAATCTGATTCTGCATAAATATCAAATCAGAATAAAATAAATATTTTTTTACTATAATCATAAATGAATTATTCCCCCTTGACTCTGTCAAGGATATCAGGAATTCTGCCAGGGGTTTCGTTTAGCCATTACCACAGTCACTGGTCCAATACTTTCACTGTCACTACTTTCACTACAGTCACTGGTGACAGCGCTTTTACAATGGATCGTTTGATGATCTGACACAATCTTTCTCAACTGCCTTACACGATTATTCACAATCTTGTTTGTTTCGTATTCGTGGGATAGTTCTGATCTAATTTTTTCAATCGTGTTTGCGAGCGAAACAAATTTTTCAACTTGCGTGTCATCGAACGTTGCCAAGGATTCAAAAATCGATCGATAAATCAACTTCATGAATCTGTAATCAGATGGTAATGTATATTTATTTTCAAATTTTCGTTGTTGTAATGATTCAAAATCACAGATAACCTTTTCAGGATTAAGTTGATCAGAGATTTTTATTTAGTCATGTTGTAATTTCTCAATTGCAGAAATGATGACATTAATATTTTCGTAATTCATTATATAATAAATATTTGTTTAAATTAAAAAAATTAAACAACCATAAATGAATAAGCAGATACAACAAATAAATGTTTTACTTACCTGTTCACGTATAAATCTATTTGCAGAATGACCAAAGAGAAAAATTCTGACTGCCTTTTATAGCGTCATAACGCCTGCGCGGAATTTTCAGAATAAATCGATCACGTGATTTTTTAGAAGGCAAAAAAAGCCCACGTGGAATTTCCATAATAAATCGATTACTTAATTTCCAGAATAACGCTATAAAATGCAGCTAGAATTTCTCTCCGTGGTCATTCTGCAAGTGGATTTGTACGTGAGGAAGTAAGTAAAAATATTTTTCTTAAACTTAGTATTATGTTTCATGGAATAATCGTAAACGGACTTGTGATCGATCATATTGATCGGGATCCAAAGCAGACTGAGAAAGAATTCTAGTTATATCCTGAGAGAAATTACTTCACCACGTAGATATTTTTATTCAGGAGTGGCAGCGTACTTAAATATTATTCGCTGTTCGTATTTCTTTGAAAATGCCGATTTGTATATTTTATCTGCGACATATTTTACTGAAGGCATGCAAATATCAAAATATTTTGGAGCTACATTCATTGATGGAAATATTATTTCTTCGCCTGTCTCCACGTTCACGGATTTGACCGCCCTCTTTCCAAATTTCTTACATCTGCCAGTATTTCCACATGCAGAATTCTGATTTTGTGTAATAGCTCGTAAATTATGTAAAGAATTATTTTTTGGATCCCGATCAATATGATCGATCACAAGTCTGTATTCGATTATTCCATGAAAACACTCGTACACGAATCTATGACAAATATTTTTTCCAATGCCAAACTGGAGATACCCAGTATTAATAACAAAACCGACCGGTTCTTTTAATCGACAGTGCCTGATTACACCATTACGAGATGCTTTATAATTCTTGATGATGGGATGTTTCACAAATTCATTTTGTTTCATTTATATAATAATATTATTTGTCTAAATGATTATTTTGAAAATCTGGCGAGATAATCTTCTGCAGTTTTTCTGGGAGATTCGACGCTATCGGTATTATTTTTTTATCATGATATCGTTTCAGCTCTCTGTACTTTTTACCACCGCATTGTACACACAACTGAGTTTGTCCTCTAACGCCAACACCACATCGTAAACACGGTTTTGGTCCTAGACTCTCTCTGCGAACACTTTGCATATGATATCCAGAGAATTCATTTACGTAGGCTTTGTTACAAGGAACTGAAAAACCTATCATAAGCCATTTTCATTTATTGTTTGTATGAATCATTATATATATTATTAAACTTCAATTTAAATATATATTTGCCTTAATTATAATATGGAGGAATTATCTGCAATTAAACCCTCTAAAGCCAGATTCGATCTTGACAAAATACCGAAAGATAATAAACCTAAATTCAGTATTTCGATACAAGATCTGGCTTTAACGAATAGGGATATAACTGATCGTATCCGTGAATCCAAGAAGGAATTTCGCGACGATGGTGCGGCACATGTGTGGTCAACATTCAGAATCATGAATGTTGTGGATGCTACAATGAATGACAAACGAGCAGAGACAATTATTAAATATCTCGACAATCAAAGGTATTTTATTCTAATGAAATTCATCGTAGCGACAGACGACGATACTTAGATTATCCGTGACAAACGTGACCCTGTCCGACTTCACACTGGAAATATTGTCACGTTAGATAAAAATTCCAAACCAGGAGCGTTGACTGGTATTGACAAACCATATTATGAACGAGCTCGTCTAGTGACTGTAGTTGTTTATGCGTTGTATCCGTTGAATGATAACCCAACGTTGATGATCTCAAACCGATGAAACTGTCGTCCTTGACTTCGTCAAGGCTGAATTGTGTTGCTGAAATAGTTACAGAACACTTCACAAACGCGATGCGTGGAAAAGGTTTAACGGATTTACGAAGTAAAAAATAAATGAGTGGGCAGAAGCAGTTAAAGACACCGGAGCGTCTATTAAAGATGTTGCTGAACTGGGAAAAAAACTGAAATTTCCAATAACAGTGAAGACGATAGCCGGAGAGATTTTGTATAAATCGAAATATGAATCAAGAGGACCTCCGATAGAAATTATTGATCATAGCGCACATGCGAGGACGTCGGCCGTAAAAATATTTCCACAAAATTGAACTATTAAATTTGATGATGATTATATATTTAAATTTATTAAAACTATTAGCAAGAGTGACCCTGTGTCCGTGTGGTTATTTCAAAGTTCAGAATCTGCGAACTATGATCAGTTTGTACGACCTAACGGAGAAATTTATCGTGCAGAATCTCTCCACGAAGAAATAAAAAATCTTGCGCGACACCTTTGGTGTGAATATACCAATGATACTGAACACTTACTGAATAATTGTTTTACCGTTCCGTCAATTGCTGCACACTTTGTGCAGAAGAAAAATTCATGGTTGCCGACAAGATCGGAATTTCTTGAAGATGTCCAGTGTAGTTATATCGAATACGGACACAGCGGGTTATGGAATACTAAATACAGTTATAGTGATGTTATCTCGAGTGATATGGTAGCATGTTATCCTGGAAGTTTTCTTGGATACGGAGAGTGTTCTGAATACTTTAAGAGATTTGGACATCCAACACACGAGATGACCAGAGTTGAGACAAATTGTCCCTTACCAGATTTTGATTTAACTGGATTTGCCTGTATAGAGTCATTCGAGTTTGCACCAAAAAACCTTCATCCGATTGTTCATGCGTGGTTTGGAAGACATTATTCAGAAAAATTTTGGGCTCCGGTAGTTTTATTACGGTACATGCTTGATGTAGTAATATTGATATCGTTGAAAGTAAATGAAGCAATTATATCATATCGTCCGCAGAAACAAATTTGGTTGCCACAACAAAAGAAATATTTCTATGATGAAAATCCTGATGTGATTGATTATGAAAATAAAGTTGCAAAGGATCTCGGCAGAAAAATTATCGATAAATTTACTCAGGGTAGTTCATGTGATCATAAACGACATTGTAAAAAATTAATTATGGACGATGCTGAACTCGATGTTATAATTGCTGATACAACAGAGAAGGGCACAATTATACGTCGGAATAATGCTTACTTATCAGATGGAACTAAATTAGGTACAATTGTGAGGTATATTGATGGCGACTCACAGCAGTTTGCTCATTTAAGATCTTCGATACTCGCATGCGTTTCGGTAAATTTATTATCGATGATAAACAGATTTCCTGATACCGCGGTTAGAGTCGCCACAGATTCATTTTATAGAAATAAAAAATACGCAAAATTGCTAGAACAATTACATATCGGCGCTGATGCATCATGGGGTGAATGGAGAATAAAACGAGAAAAGATACTTAGCTATTCTGAATCAGCCGACGTCGAAATCAAAGAAACATATTACAAGAATAAACAAATTTCACAATAGTCCCTGTCGCCATCGGTGTATGATCCTGTGGCCAGACATAAAACCGTTTATCTCAATGGGCCTGGAAGTTCTGGTAAAACAACACGTGCGATTGAATTATTTAAACATTTTGATATGACTGTTTTGACACCAACACATAGACTCGCCAGAGAAATGAGTGAACGTAAAATAAAATCTCAAACTTATCATAGTTTCTTCAGATGGTGCGGGGATACGTGGATACCTGAGTGAATGGGTGAGAAATATATACCCCGGATTATCATCTGGGGTGAAATTTGTACGGTATCGTTAGAAACATTAAAAATATTTCTTGATTGGTTGCTGACAAAAAATGCTGCTGTGATAATGTGCGGCGATCACGGTCAACCGCAACCTTTTGTTGGGCAGTCTCCGCACGAATGGTTAAAAACGTTTGTGGATTATTATGAGGAGATAACCGATGATCATAGAGCTATTGATGAACCTCTGAAAGAACTTAAAAGATTAATCAGACTACAGCCAGATAGAATACAATGTGATATAATGCGTGAAATAATTGCGGAAACTCCTGTGAACGATTTTTGGAATTTGTGGATACCAAATGATTTAATAGTTGCAAGTAGAAAGATAGTTCGTGATGAATTGCAAGAGAAATTATTTTTGTTACATAAAGAAAATTTTTCAAATCTACCTTTACCATTGTGTTATAACCCAGCAGATACTCGACGACAGAATATTGAAGTTGAGATTCCAGGACGAGACACCAAAGGCTTGACAGAGTCAAGGAAACAAAATCTTGTATTAAATGACATTGTTTTAGTTCCTGTGAGTGCTGTTGAGAGCGCATTAACGATGGACAAATCTCCGTGGACACTAGGATACGATATAACGATTCACTCATCACAAGGATTAACTATTTCTGATGCAAATATTTGGATTATCGATGATCGTATTGAATGGTCAAACGTAGTTTATCTCGCAGTGTCTCTAGTCAGAAGAATATCTCAACTGCGGAGGGTTATCATGGATTGAGTAATAACAGTAGAAATCACTGCTGGTGTTAATAACGACTTCGTCGTCATCAAGAAAAAATTAGCGAGCTATAAACAATGTGACAAAAAAACATAAACGCGACTTTGATCTCGATGCTGAGTTTATTATGACATTAAAGTAACGACAGAATAATCATTGTGCGAATTGTAACGCAGTAATGTTGTGGCAGTAGTCGAATAATAATCCAAGACAATTCACCGTGGATAGAGTTAATAGTAGTCTTGGCCACACATGCGAAAATGTGATGCTGACATGTCTTGAATGTAATCGACGTCGAGGAGCCAGTTTACAAAAGTGAACGCGGTGGTAATTGTGTGTCTTCAGGAATTACTTGTAACTGTTCGCGTACAAATCCACGTTGAGGAGCAGTTGAATCTAGTCTGTAGATTGCAGGTCTGCCCGTGGATCTTACCACGCTGGAAATTTTATGTGTGGTCACACTCCAAATAGGATCAGTTGCTCTTTTTTTACCACCTTCAAGTTCACCAGGTTCATATAAATATCTTACAGTCACATTAACTAGTACTGGTTGTTTTGAGGAAAAGTCATGTCGTTGTATTGGTGTATGTTTCTTTTTGATCGCATTAGTAGGCTTCATAGAAGTTGCACGAGTAATTTCATTATTTAACGCAGCTATCACACTTGATAGTCTTGTAACCCATTCACGAGATCTCGCATCTGTGGATATTTCCTTTGCATACTGACATCCAAATAATCGTTCAGCAAGCGTTCGATTAAATCTTTCAACGATTGCCTGATCGCGATGAATTGCGGTGTGTCCTCGTCTGATTTTGACATTATGTTATTTTCATCAGAGATGATACTGCACCAAGAAATTCTTTGCCAGGATCAACCTGTAGTAGCTGTGGCCATCGTAGACCACCTTGTGGTCCGGATCCTCTTTGATAAATTCGTTCAAACGCAGATGCAACTTCAGTTGCTGTTTTACTTGATAGCGGCTCTGCTTCTTTATATATACTTGTAACGTCAACGACAGTTAACGCGTATTTGTATGTGCGTGATTGACGTCTGCCAGTTTTAATTAGTATCATGTGGTAAAAAAATATCTGCTTGATGAACTTCATTGGGAGTGTTAACATCAAAGTGTACGTACTGAATTTTTTTAGGTGGTGGTAAATAAATTTGCCATATTGCCTGTCGTGCTAACCAATTTGCAGCAACAGAACGTGAGACTTTTGCTGCATCAGCAAGTTTGCTAATCGCTGCTCTACCCCTCCGGTATTCTCTTGGACTATAATAAACCGATTCCATTATTATGGTAATAATCAGTTGATTAATTACCAGTCCTTAGTACTAGTTTACCTTTCATTGCAGATTTTACTAGGTAACTAGCAAGTTTTTCTCTGATAGATTTATTTTTTATGGAATTTAATACGTGAATCTACTTTACATCTGCAATATGCCGTTGTTGTAAATCTTTAATTTTATACGCGACATCATGAACGTGACATGCTTGATCAATCGCATTTACTGGATACTCTCCAGGTCATAGTTGGTCTGTTTCGTCAAGTCGGATATCAAGTCGAGTTCCTGGACCACAATAATTATATCCAGGAATTTGTTTTTCTCCTGGGTATTTAGCCCATGGAGCTCCTGGTAATTTTCCCAATGAAGCAGGGATATCTCCACCTGTCTTCGTTGATTTGTCGGAGATAAATTTGTATTTTTTTTTTGTACCACATTTCTCACACTTGCCTGTAAGTGCACGTTTTTATTTTTTGTTATTATTGTTGTTAATCCACTGGTGGCGGTAGGTGCTCTGCATCGAACACAATATAAATCCATATAATTATTATATTTGTATAACATAGATATCATTGACTTCTCAGCAACACGAAGCAAGAACCAGTAAAGCATCATCCAGCGCTACCAAATTCTATCAGGTGTATAATAAATAATAGGGCCATCTGGATCTGGTAAAACACAATTATTACTTTATCTGATAATGAGATGGCTCAAGTGGGATAGGTTATATTTAGTGGCGCCATCGGTAGATGATCAACGATGTTATGAAGTACTTAAAGATTTTAATGAAAACGCAAAGTCGTTGTATGAAGACGATGACGGTGATGGTGTTGTTAATTTTATTGTTGATATTGATGAGGCCCTATCTGTAGATGAACTTGATGGAGCAATTAACAATCTAGTAGTATACGATGATGTAATGTTGGACAAACAATCAAATCCAGCTCGGATATTTTCCAGAGGCAGACATAAAAACACAGATGTGATTTATGTTACTCAGCGATATACGCAAATACCTAAAGTGATCAGACATTTGTAATATTTTAGTTGTGTTTAATGGAGTAGATAATTATACTTTGCAAAATATTTATTATACTTGGTGTTCAGGGGATATGGATATAATTAAGTTTAAAAATTTCTTTTCAAAAGCGCAAGCTACCCCACACGGATTTATCACGATAAATTTACATGATCCTCGGTCACGATATCGTATAGGTCTCTATAAAATTTTTGGTTGACACCACAGCAGCAGAGAGGGTGACGACCAACAGTCAGTGACCGAAGAGTAAACGAACACGCCATAAAAATGAAAACAAGCGCGAAAATAAAGTAACAGAATGGGCTAACCCAATTTAGAGAGACTCTCGATCGGTTAGAGGCTTTGGTTTGGTGTTATTGACCTTGTAATTTCATTTTCGTAGGAAGATTTAGTTTTCGTAAATAAGGTCTCCAGCAAAATGGTCTGTTCACCCTCTCTATTTATATATATATATATATATATATATATATATATATATATATATATATATATATATATATATATATATATATACATGCAACTTATATTTGTGTAGTTTGTATGAACTTGGATGTTTTGGTATATTTGAAAGTTTGATTGTGTGTCCCGTCAGAAAAGTTCTAAGTACCAGTATTACTGTAATTTGTCTAATACGGAATCCACCCGCTCTCTTATTATATATTACAATTGGATTAATAATGGTGTCAAAGATATATATATATATATATATATATATATATATATATATATATATATATATATATATATATATATATATATTATAATAATAATCATAAATAATCCCATTAGTTTAACAGTGTTGCTAATGGAGTTAAGTAAAAATATTCACAGCTTCCTTATATGGTTATAACGTGCTCGCGTTAGAAGAACTATTTTTGTCTACGTCGAAAATGGCAACGAATGCTGACTGTATCCAAAATTTTGACGTCCGATTACTGGAAATGAGTCTAGAACAGTTACATATATATATTCAACTGTTGAAGAAGAGACCAATGTGGATGTAGGAGATCTGCAAATAAATCCAGGTGACGTGGAAAATATCATATAAAATCAGAAAAAGCACAATACTTCACCATGAAGAGTCGACGTAGCGAGATGCCAAAAATGGTTAGCTGTGGTTATGGAATGTGAACAGAGAGCATAGGACAATACAAAACATCCACCCAAATCTACTGAATAACTATCTTAATGAACGTTTGCTTTCTAGACGCAAGTGTGACGGCTAGATATAGCCCTCGTCCAATTGAATTTATTATATATATATATATATATATATAT
>JAECUM010066470.1:0-14257 GCA_016617855.1 Megalonaias nervosa | reverse complement strand
TTTTTTGCATTGAGGGATGATTTACAGTGGATCCAAATGTCATTTTCTCTCTATCTCTATAACTGATCTAACGAATCCATAAACTCTTTTGTCAAATGTTCTTTTATGAAATGTCATGGGGATTTAATTTCTGAATGCTCCACGTTAGGAGTAAGTGCATTTTTCTGTTCATTAATTTATACTCTCAATATGTCATAAGAAAAAAGGCAATAATTTCACAGGAAAGGTAACTTATTTGCCCCAAAGATGGCTTTACATAGTATATGGTGAGGTTGAGAAAATGAAGATAGTAAAAACTGATTTTACTGAAAGGAATGATGTGGGGATGTGAATAAAAAACAAGTAACGTTCGTGCTGTGATATATCAGCCATTCCCTTAAACTACGATCAGTACATGCGAACTGTACAATGGGCGAGATACGAATCAGATTTAATTGGCGATGTCATATTTAATTCTAAAATATTGTACCTTTTATTTTCATGTACGTGATTTTCCCATCAACCAGACTAGTGCTCTCTTGTTCAAATATAGAAATAAACAGGAACCAAAATCACTCTTTACCTTTGAATGTGTACAGCGGAGTAGCAAGATTTACATAAAAACATCATTGGAAAGTTGGTCTTCACTAGAAGTCATTCATGGATAAAAGGCACATTTTCACGCTGTGATAAGTGATTTTCATGTATTATGGAAATGTACATTAATTTTATATGCCGATCAAAAATTTTTGTGACGTAAGATTTGATGGATTTTAAATACAACCTGGTTCATTCAGTTCTGTTTAAACTGGTTCACCCGTCTTCGTTGTCCTAGTCCAAAATGTCCATGTACTTGAACACTGAATTTGTCAAATGTATCTGGGTGGGTGGGTGGTGTAGTTATATAATGATCTTTCAAGGGATACTGATCAAAGAGGAGTGAAATAAACTAAATAATCGCAATATAAGATGTGTATAATAACATTTTAAAAAATGACACATATGGATGAAATAGTTGGTACAGCTCGCTTATATGACCTGTTAGACCAAAACTTTATTGTCAATAAGGATTGTTCTGGAACAAATTTACCTTCATTTTATTATGATTGTTCAAAAATAAAACTGACTCAGGATTCATCTGGATAAATTATGCTTAAATATGAATTTTACCTGAGCAGTTCAGAAGGAATTGGGATTTTTCTGGGACAATTTAGCCTGAACCATGACTGTTCTGGAACTGAATTTAGCCCGAATCAGCATGGGTCTGAAAACAATTTTCTTAGCTTGGCCCTATACCCTTTTCATCCATACCTAAAGAACGTGCGGAAGTGCCATCCAACGAGATTGATTGAAAAAAGGAGAAAAGCACTAGATATAATCTGATTATATGAAGCTCTTTGTTTTTGTTTCTTTGGTTTTTTTTTCCAGAACACCCGTTTCTTTTGGGGGTTTTTTTCCGTCCATTTTCGACGTTGGTAATGACATTATGTTTGAAATGATATTGGAAGCAAACTTTCTTCACCCAAGATTAATCTCATAAGTCAACAGCAGCAAATAAATAGTGTGGTTCCAAAAGTTACCGGTGTATGGCCAGAATTGTTACCGACAAGCAAAATACCCATGGATTAGTGTGTGCTGGTATGGTAGAATAATGTACATCTTAGCACCGTCTACTTTCAAACCGTAATTTATATTATATATATTTTTATGTCTTGATGGAAATGGACGACGGGCCAAGAAGGCCACATAAGCGGTACATGGCAAACCTGAGGCTTTGACGAATTTTTGTATATACTGCTATCATTTTGCTTTCTTTCTTTTTTCTTCTTTTATCATATGATTAATTCAGTGGATGCTGTACATAAATAGTCATTTCATTTGATCATGATAAGATGAGAATGTCTCATTTATGTTCAATTAAGGACTGACGAAATGTAACAAAAGAGTATGGCAAAAAGTTACGTGATTTTGATGGGATGCACCAATCTTTAGAATACTAGCATCTGATTTTAAAGGCAAATGCTGGTTTTGTTCCATCTGACTCATGTTATACTTCACAATGCAACTTTCAGAAAGAAGATTGCATAAGACAGTGTAATTTCATATTTGACTTGCATGGGAATGTGCTTTACGGTAAATCAGATAATTTTTGTCTGTCATTATTCAAATCTTTTGCAGTTTCCTTCTAAATATGCCCACCAATCCTGCTCGAGATAACGTTCTTCTGTTTGTAAACCTGATTTCTAAATGTGTGTCTTTTTAAAAACTTTTTCTGTCTTTGGATAGATTGCTTTTCTATAACCATCAAATATTTTGACAGCATTTTATACACGTTGATTCTTTACAACAAGTACTCCATAGCTAGGCCTGTACGGCAGTTAATTGACATTCGACGTTCGGTAAAATCTGTTTGAGAAAGGGATATCATTACTTTGACAGCAGATGCTTCAAATTCATTGCTACAATTGGGCGAAAACTTATAACAAATCAAATATTTCCGTGATTTGTCAGTCTTGAGAAATACTTTTTATACGAAGACGGCATCTATAGTGTGTACCGCAAATGACAGGGGTAGATGAAACTCTCCATCTAGCATATTACGGACATATTTGAGATCAAAAAGTCAACATTATTTCAAGCCTTTTGGCATTATCGGCATCTTATTTATTTCCTAATTAATGAAGCACCGTCAAGAAGTCAATCAAGACTGGCAGAATGAAACTTTATCATGTTCAGGAACTCTTTAATGAGAATTCTTGATATTTACATGTAGGCAAATGGCGATATTGGACATAGATATTACTGAAAATGATGTCAAAAAGTAATTTAAGAGATATGCATTTGAAATATTTATTCAAATTGTCAAATTGCAATGGAAGCTTATTTTATTTTTCAAATATTACTCTATCTTTCAAGTTTTAAAAGCTGATCTTTGTGGAACAAAGTAAGAAATGAATACACTTGAAATAATCTAATACAGTCATTAACAGTTACGTGATAGTATAAAATATTATTTACTTATGTACATCTAAGTACTTACTGTGTGGTTCATCTATCAAAGGAAAACAAATTGTCGTTAAATCAACAATGCGGCGTGGATAGAAGAGATTCCAGAGTAAGCGTAAATGCTTCTTGGCTGCAATACAAATGAAATAAGTTTGAAATTTGTATGTAACAGCGATTTTAAATTTTGGCGGATTCAACTGTTTGAATTAAGGCACTGTTGTAAACCGTCTGCTGCAGAGGTAAGTCTGTTACTTGTGTACTTGTCACCATATTGACATGCTTGATTGGAGTATTTGCATTTGACAATAAAGGATGACTTGGCAATCTTGCTCGAAAATTATTTGTTGAGCCGAACTGCTTCTGTTTAACACAGTGATGTAATAAGGGTAAATGGCGCCCGGGGCGACGATGATAGCCTAAAGGGGTTTTGGCGCCCCAAGACCTTTGGCGCACGGGGCAACCGCATTATCTGTGTAAGGGTGCAAATTTCTGTCGATCTATGAAGAGCACATTAATTTGGGCAGGTGAACGATTAATTAGATTTATGGGGACCGGCGCGTGTTAAATTGCCATAATGCACGGATTTGTAATGTTTGTGTCATGAGAGGAGTGATTCTTAATTAAGCGTTCGTTTCTTTAACCGTCAGACAGACTGGAAGGGTAGGGTTAACTTCGATCTTGTATCGGAATTGTCAGATTTGATATTTTCCAGAATCAGTTATTGGGAAATCTCGAGGTCAAGCAGACTACAATTTTGGCGCCTAGTTATAAAAGGCGGGAGATATATTTAATCCAGATTGGTTACGCTAAATAAGGGGCGTGGTTCCCACATGGAATTTCTTGGTTTTAATATGTTCCATCGCAAAGAGTTAGTCAGTCAACCTTTTTCTGCAAGAGAAAACAAAGGTAGGAGACTCCGAGGTTGAATTTGGAAGAAATTCTCTCGTAAAATAATTATCCAACGGGTCGGATGTCTGGAAGATGACAGACACAATTCTGGGGTAGAAGCGAGCAAAGCTTCAAAGCACAAGGGGAAAATAGCTTCACGGAACGTATCTACAGAACTTATCCAAGTAACTACGTATCACGTACTTACATATCCACCTACCCACACAAAGTTCGAGGGCCGAAAGAGGCGAGACAATAGAGAGTTTGGAGAAGAGAAAAGAAAAGTGGAAGGGACCAAGAAGAACAGCCACAGTGGAGTTGGAATGAACCGGGAATAAGCAGGTTATGAAGTTGTACAAGGCAATGACTTCGATTGTTCACTCGATTCTATGATGAACTAATTCTATCATTTAAAACAGATCGGCTATCTATATAAGTACATTGTGTTTGAAATTCGGTGAATGATTTATTTCAAAAGAAGTGTATTTTCCTAATGTAATATATTATCACGGTTGTTTATGTAATTGATTAAATTGTTATTTTTTCATGTACGGGGGCTCGGGTCATTCTGTTTATATATCTGCTCAGATCTCTATGTATTCCACCTATAAGTTTCACACTTTATATTAATATTTACTCGATCCGGGCAATAACACCGAAGGTGATCACCCTCTAGACAACGATAACCCAATAAAGTGGACACCTTGTAAGTTGGTACAATCCGTTAGTCAATTCCACTTAACCCACCCCCAACAAAGTGGGGGCGTACACGTTGATAGTCTGCCACCCCCAAACCCGTTTATACGCCACTGGTTTTACAGTAATATGAATAAATTCCAAATGTTGTAGTAGTACGTTTCACACTATATACGAATATTTAGTAATAGGTTCCACGCTTGCGCCGCTTCTGGTGATGTATAGGTCATGTGCTGATATAAGTCGGTATCCATATTTGGCTTTAAATTTGACTCTCAAGACACTATACTGAAGAACGTCTGCGATTGATTTCAGCAAGTACACATCTTTTCCGATTAAAATAAAAAGGTTGTACCATGCAGAGTCATTTCTATCAATATCTGTCCATGAAATTCTATGCAAAAGACAGATAAATCTTAAAAAGGCGTAATCTGACGAACTGTTCATTTCTCCACATTATTTCATAGCACATACTACCGTTATATTCAATCCGATGAATCTAAGGTATGCAATCTAATATACCTCATTTAAAATTATTGCAATTTCCTGTTAACATTGTATTTCAAAGATTACATATTATTCCCCGAAAAGATCTGTGTTTGAGCCAAAATAGTCACCGACATGCAAAAGACCCATAGATTAGTGTCTGCCGTTTCATGAAAGGAACATATATTTTTAAAACTGCTTGCTACTTTATGGGGAACATACCTTACGTCATGACCGGACTGGATGATGGGCAAAGAAGCTCATTTAAGTGGTACCAGACCAGCCTCAGCTTTTTAACCTGTAGTTTGTCTTTCCTATATTGCACTATTTCATTTTCTTCAAATAATCATTTGTGTGGGGATGGTTGACAGCTGAAATATAAGGTTATAAAGAGCCCGTCTACGTGTTAATTACGTCGGGAGGGTCGGCCTAATATGCTAAACGAAAGACTAATACAATTAAGTTGAAATTTAGTGATTTTTTTTCCTGGAATGGGTCGAGATTAAAAACAAAAATAGCTCTTTTTAAAAACAAACAAAAACAACCCCACCCCCAAACAACCCCCTCCAAAAAACATGAATATTAGCTCAAATTTCATTCTTAGTTTTATATGTGCAGTCGTTTAAGCAACTTTTGCATAACACAGTGGCAAATTCATAATACATATATCCTTGCATACACTCCAGACTGGTTCACAACTTATAAAATGTTCTTTTTCTCTCCATGTAACCTTTTATATTTTCTCCAGAAAAAAAATCCTGGCAAAATATGAATCAATCCTGCATGATACAATGTGAATTTATCCTAATCGAGAATAATATGTATTGCACTCAGCTGATGAAGCAACACTAAAGCATGTCTTACTACTCAGTGTTTAGCGATTGTAACACACAAACAGGCTCAGATAAAACAGACAGAAAGCGGTTCATGTGTAGACACGAAACAGGACCGATATATAACAATGGTGAAAGAGACTGTGATCTCTGCGAAGATAGCGACCTTGTTATAGTAGTGACTCTCCCAGCATAAGTAAATCCACAAGAAACACGGAAGTTTCCGTATGGCCAGACAGAAAGCCATTATTGACCATGTGATAATCGGCAAGTGGAGACACTCCTTGAAAGATTTACGAGTCAAGAGACATCTGATGTAGGCAGCGATCACAATTTGTTAGTAGCCAAGCTTGCCCTTCAGTTAAGAAAGACCAAATTGGAGGAGAAGAAATAACAACGTTTCAACATCGCCAGACTAGAAGACCGCAAGGTCCGACAAGAGTTCAACCTTAGAAAACGTCCAGCATACTGCGCTATGAGACGAAAATGACTATCCATTCTATCAACACAATCATGAATGAAACTGGGGAGAAGATTCTCGGCTATAGGAAAGTTGTAAAGAGTAATGGATCTCCAAGTCAATCTGGAATGCTATTGAAAAAAGAAAGAAAATTAAGAAACGCCAAAAAAAAGGGCAAAATCATTCAGGCTGAAAGACATGATTTCCCAAATAGAGAAAAGTGAAAAGCAGAGCAGGACGTGACAAGTGGCACCCCTCTGATTAGCTCGCCGCAGAATCCAAACAAGCAACTGAGAGACAGGACATGAAGGCCCTTTACAATGTAACTAAGAAGTGCAAAGGAGACTACGGTACAGGTCAAAACTTACCTCTGAAGAGTACAGCTGGCTACATCATCTCTGATGAGAGGGAGAAGATGGCAAGATGGAAGGAACTGTTTCAAATGGCACTGAACAGACCAGACCTACCTACTACAGCCATTATCCCAGAAACCAAAGAGGACCTGGATGTCAGTCTGGAGGATATCACTAAGACCGAAGTCATAGACGCCACCGAAGCCCTCGAAATGGGAAAACTCCCGGTGAGGACAGTATATGCCCAGAAATGCAGAAGTTGGAATATACAGAAACTCCAAAGGTCCTCAGAGAAATATTTCCAAATGTATGGAAGAGCGAAAAAACCCTGCCGAGTGGAAAACTGGAATAACTGTCCAGTTACCAAAAGAGAGTCACGTGGGGGACTGTAACAACTGAAGAGGCATCACCTTGCTATTTGTCACAGAATAAGGCAAGAAATAACTTGGTTTCGCCTTAGAACGATTTGATCATTTTCGTCGTACATGCGTACAACGTTACCTAGGGTGGATAATTGTTTTTCTAGTTAAGCGACTGAACTAGCATGTATCTCGTCGTAGATCGCTTTCGGCGAGAGACACAAAGAGCACAGTATGCACGGGTATTTTACCCTTACTAAGACTCATTCTCCTGGAGATTTAAGACAAATTTCTTCTCTAATTGACACATTGGTCTTTTGGATCTTGTCAAGGAGTGTACGTTCTCCATTTGTTCTACAGCCATAGGGGTAAGTGTTACATTTTTATTTTACTTGATATGTGAAGCATATTTAGTTTTAATGTCGTAGCGTGAAATGTTGCCTTTACCACTAAGCGGATTTGAAACGTTGTGAACTTTTGAATTGTTAAAAGTTGCTATTAAGAGTTTAATTTAGTAGCATGTATCTATAGATTTTAATTCTGTACCTGTTATTATGACCAGTTTGGTTTTATTTTAGCTGTGCGTGTGTGTGTTCACCGGTATATCAGGCTGTCGGTCTGGCCGTCTGTATTGGGATGGAATCAGGTGTGACCATCAAGGCCATACAAGGACGGAACTGCTAATTTGTAAACTTGTGCGCACGGTGGATCCATGAAGGGTGTGTATGACCAACACAAGTGTGGGCAAACCCAAGAATTCAGGAGAACTGTGTGGTTTGACAATGGACACGTGAACCAGATCAAATGTTTCGTTTGCAAGTTTTTACAAGTATTTATATGAGTCATACGTGGTTATGAATCGTACGGGCTGTACAAATGACCGAGTCACGAGTCATATGTTTGGCACAATTGTTATGTTGATTACAATTGATCATATTTGTTTCAATTGATGATGTTGTTTCAGTTGAGTACATGGAACATATGGTGTGTTTCAATTGAGTACAATTGAGTTACTTTCATTACATGAGGTTATATGAATCTTACTTTCATTACACGAGATTGTATGAATCTTCCCTTAATTTTTTGAATATGTGAATCACATTTTTGTTTTCCCATTTGTGAATACTTGTGTAAAGTAATTGAATGAGTCGTATGTTTAGAGCGTGAAAGAATCACACTGTATGTTGTGGAGGATATGCTTATTTTTATTAATTCATGTCATAAAATTCCATCTTTCATCACAGTGTGTTGTGTTGTCATTTAATCCAAGCATCCATTCAGGTCAAATCCTGTTACACTATCCCTCACCACCAAGATCTTCTGCAGAATTATTCTCAAGAGGATCAATTTCGCAGCTGATGACTTCGTCAGAAAGGAACAAGCTAGTTTCAGGAAAGTAAAATACTGCATTGACCAGATTTCCACTGTGCGACATATACTAGAGCAGATAACTGAATGGAACAGTGCCGTCAATATCAACTTCATAAAAGGCTTTAAAATGCCTTCACGGTGACACCTTCTGGAAAATACTCTTGTTTTATATTATTGCGATGACGATTGTAAACATCCTGAAATTTCTGCACCAAGGCTTCCAGTGTAAAGGTATCTGCGAAATCCATATCACAGACTGCTTAAGAGTCAATACTTGCTTGAAATAAGGCTGCATCCTTGCACCTTTCCTCTTCACCCTTGCCATCGACTGGCTGATGAAAGAGACAACTATTGAAAGCAATAGAGGAATTAAGTGGACCCTCTCTTCACCCCTGGAAGATCACGACTATGCCGATGACATTGGTTTATTTGCAAGTGGGCATTGAAGATAGCAAGTAGAGACCGATACACTTAGCAAGACAGCGATAAGTAAAGAGAAAAGGATCAAAGAGTTAGGCCGCATTTATTTTGTTTTATCAGGAAAACAGCTTCCACGACTGACATAAGAGTTAACGACTGAAAGTAAGAGTGGACGACAAGTAACAGACCAGAAGACCGAGAAGGGCCACTAAAGTCGGTGACGTAAGAGTAGCCTAGAGGGAACAAAAGTGTTCCTGTGCAAGTCGACCCCAACCGACAAGTTATGTTGATTCTGGAGAGTGACCAGCAGCCAGTTACCAGGTTAAGAGGACATGCCGGACAATTAAAGTTTGAAACACTCACTCGATTTCGTGATGAAATTTGTCGTATCTATGTAAAACGGAACTGCTAATCGCATTTAAAAACTTTGAGTTTATTTTCTGGTAGAGATGCATCCTAAAACTGGTCTGGTACAAATTTATTTTGTTTATATAATTAATTACTGAAATACTGACAATATACTGATCTTATTCTGCCACTGAGGAAAATTATAATTATCCTGGTTCATATGAGAGTGTATCTAAATCACCAAACAATCATATATTGTCAAAGGAAAGTATAAATAGAACTGCTAATAAATTATATAAACGAAGTCTGTATGTGAAGTAAATGGAATCTGCCGTCAACAAAGTATCTTAAAATCAAAACAGGAGGAGACACGAACATCATTCATAGAACTTCCAGCACAGCAATGAAACTATCTGCTTCATCTGGTTTGCGCTGTGCGGCTTTGTTCGCCGTACATAAATACCTTCATGGAATTACACCATTATTTATGTAACTGCAACCATTCAACCGCCACTCTGTACCATCGGGATATGTCTTTACTAAATTAATCCCACCGATGACACCAAATATGTTTATATGGTTCTAAATGAAAATGGTCTGTAAAATGGTCTGTATCTGACATATAACATAGACGCCCATTAAAGTTTTTTTATCGATACACCTGAACAAATGGTCATATTAACATCAGGTTTTCATTAAGTGACTTCTTATGACATAGAAGATCCTAATTAAAAATGGCGCCGATCTGGCGTCCAACATGACTGTCATGTTAACCATCTTGACGAGCTTATTTTTACTTCTCTAGAACAGATGACAATATCAACATGGCGTTTTCACTCAAAGATCTTTTTTTGATATGCATTTCTTTTTCTGAATGAAAATGGTGCTGATTTGACCTCATAATACGGCCACGCCAGTGGTTGTCATTAAAAGCTTGTTATAACTTCTACTCCTGAATGAATGGTCATATCAACATGAGGGTTTCACTTGAAAATTTCTTGTAAAATGTAGTTTGTGATGTATTAAAATGATTCTGGTCTTCAACGGCTGCCTTCCTGCTAGTCGTCTTCACGTTCGTGACCTGTTATTCACATATTCAATGGGTTGAATACGAATATAAGTAAACATAAATCCTATCAAACTAAAATCTGCAATCTTAGAAAGTCCCGGATGATAGCACATACAAATATCTCTGTATAACCTGCGTGATCCCCTGCTCTGAGCAGCAAAATGATTCTGACTTTCAACAATTATTGCAATTTTAAAAATGGGCCAAATGTCTTGAATCTCTGGAACTACCAAGCAACCCTTGTGCAGGATTCGCGTGTAGCGTCTTTTCCTTATTACGTTTCAGCCGGGTCTATACCAGTCTGGATGATGATTTAGTCTGATTCCTGTTAGCTTCTCTTCACGAACATCACACACCTAAGACTAAGGGGCTTTTATCCAGGCAAGTACGACTTAGTAAAAGTGTGCAAATAATAACAGTAGATCCCTGAGATACCGTGATCCCCGTCGCATGCAAACAAAATTCAGTTAGAAGCCCCTAGACACAGTGTCAGAACGACAAAATGAAATATATTAATATCCATAGTGATTACCTGACGTTCCTTCTTGTGCAATTAAAGTCAAGTACTCAGAAATAGTGGAGATCTGATGGGCACCAATATGAATTCATGTTCTGTCGACTTTTAGATTTACCAATCAGATTACAGCTTTCATTTTTAAAGTGCAAAATGTCACTCAGAACATATTGTTTCTAATCATATTTCTGCTTAACACGCAATGTAGCGAGGTATCTTATAAGTTACCCTAAAAGGAAGTGGAGCAAGAGTTCGAACGGCTACCAGAATAATAACTTCCATCGGTGTATGTAAGACGTACTTCGTATAAGTAGATATTGGTACTAATCTGCTGTGACGATAACCAGACATACTTGGAAAAGTAGGTAAATGAAGACAGTGGAATTTCATTTTACTCAACGGAATAGTTCGTACCATGGCCTTTGATTCTCAGGAATGTTCTCGATAAGTATAAACAACTGTACAAGTCTCACTGTTTCGTCATATTTACGTGCCTCTTTTATGCTTCGAGCCTTTAGATTTTATCGTAAGTAATTGATTTTCAAAAGTCCATCATCTAGCGTTTTGTTGTTAAGTTCAAATCCGAAAATGAAAGAAGTGCTCGTTAGTTTTTAAGGTGTACACTTTCATGAGCCGATATGTGTATGAAAGAGGATGGTTTTAATTAATTCCTTACTAGAGGTCAACAAAAGGATTAAAATATAATGTGTGTGTTGTGATACGTTATTATTTATAAAAGTAACATGCAGCGTTTTAATGATAAGACTGATAAAACTTTCCTAAGCATTATATCTTTGTGATCGGGGTGAACAGCCTAGTGTTTTACCACTTATTACCGAAATAAACAAAAGAAACTTATTACCGAATTAAACAAAAGGAAAGCAAACACATAAAAACGGTAGGTACTTAGTTATCAAGGAAGTTGCTTGGTATTTTGCTGTTGCACATTTCAACAATGCTTCACTTTTGTAATATAAACGACTTAGTAAATGCAGATGCAGTCAGTACATGTAGAACTGTCGACATGGTGGGCCATGCAGCTGTTTGCACAAACACGAGCAATGCTTTTACGACTCATATATGCCTGAACAATAAAGCAGCTCACAACAACAACAACAACAAGAAAAAAAAAGAAAAAAAGAAAGAAAAGAGGGTTTAGTCCAACCAAACCAAAATATTTCACACCAGTGAATACCCTTCATACAAATACTACGGTAACGACGGAAAAATTGCATTCGAGTGGAATTTTGGACGAAATTTATGTCCCAAAAAGGCGAGCTACCACGGAGATGCACGAATGCAAAGTGCAAATAAAAGTTAAAAAGTAGCAGCAACTGTACTGTTTTATTTTCTGCTAATGTACTTAACAACCATGAAATGGTGGACAAACGAATGTACTTAACAACCATGAAATGGTGGACAAACGAATGTACTTAACAACCATGAAATGGTGGACAAACGAATGTACTTAACAACCATGAAATGGTGGACAAACGAAAATGAGTGAAGGCTCTGTAAAATGAAAATTTATTCTGCTAAATGTTCATACTTCCAGCTCACCAACTGAAGATGGCATTTATACTTCCATGTCCCCGGAGGAAGAGGGTATTCATACTTCGACCTCCCCGGGGGAAGAGGAACAGGTAATCTAACTGATATATCAATGTTTTTATTGATTTCCGCAAACATAAACATTTTTTGCGCAACCGTATTATTTATTCCGCCGAAGTACGTAGAGGTTTTTGCCCAAATGAAAATCTCCGAAAATAATGTCATTTGAATAATACACTGTGCAAAAATAACAAATCAAAGGAAATTTGCTCCACACAAAAATTGATCCATAACAATAATAACACTAACTGTGACGGCAAACATCCAGCGGTGAATATCTTTGACAAGGCAATCGAGAATATTTGATAGAGGTTTTGCAAACGCCCAGTATTGCTTGTGTTTCTTTGATAAATTGGTTTTTTCGTCTGTGGAGCTTGATCGAAAAAGTGATTGCACCAAACAACACCCATTCCATGTTTTACCAGATAATTTTCTCGAAATGAATGACAAGCCGTTACCTTTTAGCGTCAGATGGATACGATTATGTTTCCTGATGACTCTAAACAGGACTCTCTTATAGATAAATCTACTAGCATTTTCTAATTAATACCTACCTGTACTGAAGGAGTTAAACTTTCAAGATTTGCTGTGGAGGATTATGCCACAAAAGATGGATTCTGAAAGACTTAATAAATAGTCTCTGAACCATATCCTGTTTACACTAATGTTACGTGTCACATACTATTTCCTCTTGTACGAGAAAACCAATAATGTGAATCCATGTATGTATGTATGTATGTATGTATGTATGTATGTACGTATCGTCATACCAAATCTTTATAAAAATGATACTAGTAACTGCCTCGCTTGGCGTTCAGCATTAGGAGGTTAGTGTTAGGACTGGTCAGCCTGTTGTCAGGATAATGTGACTGGATAGGACATGATGCCACAGTTCTAGACATCACTATAAACTGACACATTGCAGACATGGTAGTGATATGACTGGAAAATTGTTAAAACTAAGTTAAAAATCCAAATCACTTCAGTCTGTTTCTTTGTTTGTTTGCCTGTCTGTTAACTTCTGTCCATACACGTCAATCGGTCCCTTTGTCGGTATTAGCAGGTAGGGTTGGGTAGATATTTAAAGTAGTGAGCAGAGGTTAACCAGATATATGGGTGCATAAATAGGAACTAGGTGTGTAGGTAGGTTGTTTGCTTGCTTGCTTCTTAAGCTGAAAAGTCAGTATGCTAGTATAAGTGGATGGAAGTATTCAAAAAGAAATGTAGCGAATATCTTAGCAAGTGTAAACAGTGGTAGGATCCCATTATATACGTACAATAAGGCTTTCATGAACCTAAAGGTCAGTCCGGATTCACTTCAATTGATCCCCTTTAGCAATAAAATATTAAAACACACAACAAACCGTATACTGATTACAATTGTGATTGCTTATAAATAACAATGTGTATAAGTCGACTCTCTACGACATTTCGTGCCACCTTTTCAGGGAGGCGAATTCTTCTAACGAAGTACCATGATTGTCTATTTACACTTAGCAAGGTTGTCATTCATCATCTTGGCTGGCGGAGTAAACATGACGTGAACGTAATGAGATTTGCACGTTGTGCCCAGTGATCTGAAATAAATTGATATATATGTGTGTGACTCACGCACGTAGACTGTCAGACATGCAGGGCTTTGTCAAAACAGTTTTGTTTCATTGAAGCTGTTTTCGAGTTTTGGAAATGTATCTAAGAAACGTAAACGCTGTGTTTTTGGGAGTTTGTTTTTAATGTTCATGAAGTCTGGGTCAACGCCAGCATGATTCATGCCTAACGGGGCATTTTGGTGCATGTGTTTAGAACACAAACATAATATTTAGTAGCGAGACAATTGGACTAAAGAGCCGTACACGTGGGCAGA
>JAECUM010066469.1:0-12673 GCA_016617855.1 Megalonaias nervosa | reverse complement strand
TTCAGCAGTCTCACAATATTTCTGGTCTCTGTAACTAACAGGGTGCCATATGTTTTTGCAGTATCAATAATCCTAGTTCAACTAGTTAATTCTTTGTGTAATGCTTCATAATTTGCACGTAGTCTCTGAGACAATAGTCCATGCACAAATTCACATGCAGCACCTTGTAACCTTTGAAATAATTCATCTAATTTTTCATCTGATGTCCACCTCTGATGATTGGCAACGTCATCAAATCTGTTGAACCACACCTTCCAGCTCTCTTTTCCAATAATGGGTGGTAACTTCGGGCTTGCGCTTTTCCTAGTCCTTCACCCTTATAATGCTGCTGTGATTACTTGCACTAGATGTGTAGATCGATTCACTATCACTCTCTGATGACAGACTTCTCATATGCATATTTCTTTGGACAGGTCTTGATATTTTAGTGCTTATGTGTGAGGATTGACTTGCCTCCCTTGGTGAAGAGAAATTATTCTTATCACCTTGTCCAAAAGTCTCAACAGCTCTGTGATATGTAGTCTTCTGTTCTCTTGGAACTTTCCTTTCATCAGCATTAATTCTCTACATAGTTGCTGGCAGCTCATCTGCAACACCCATACAAGTGTTTTCTAACTTGGATACCTTCTTCTCCATCTCTTTCATAGCTCTGGCTAAGTCCAAATCCTGTAAGGCTGGTTCCATATACTATTTCTCAAGGAAGTCTCAACGTTGCATCTCTAACCCTAGGTATAACACCAGTATCACTAATACTCCAATATACTGATGCTCTTGGATTTGATAGACTGGTATGATGACCCAACACACGTTCCCCAGCAGGCATCACAGTGTCCATTGTAGCTGTAACTTAGAAAGTAGGATTGTTACTGATCTCAACTGTACTTTGAGGAAAATGGTTGTCCATGCAATTTCTTGTATCCACCATAATTGTAGTCATGCTACTGGTCATCAAGTTCACTCTTTCAGAACTTGTTTCACATAGCCTATTTCCTTGATGGGTACAGGACCTTGTCTGCATCATTTTCATTGAAATCTCTTTCAGTGACTTTCAGTTTTCTAAAATTACTTTTAAAACATTTCCTTATTTAAAACCTATGCATGTTTTATTCTATCCTACCATAGGTACATTTTTATTCTAATGCTAAATCTTGGAGACGTAAATTCATATAACTGGATTTGAATCAAAGTGGCAATTCAGATGAGACCTCCAATATGGCTGCCTGGGCAGCCATCTTGAAAATCTTTGTACTCCTTAATTGAAAGTAACATTGAAATGGGTTTACACTAAAAGATGTCTTATGATATTTAGTTGGTTCTAAATAAAACTGGTGCCAATTTTAAATCCATTATGGTTGTCAAATGTCATCTTGGTTTCCTATAAATTACTTTTGGTCAGAAAAGCAGCAGTCCTTTGAGTGGCACTTGTTTTGCATCTGAATGGCAATTTGAAACAAAACTCCAGTGTTACTGCCAGTGTAATCTGTTTCAGTATGTTTTTGTATTATAACCTCGCTGATCTGGAAAATTATTCAGGATTTTCAGACTTTCCAGAACTTGAAGCCACAAAGCTGATTCTACCAATAGGTATCTTCTCATTTATTTTGTCATGATGATATTAAAAAAAAGTATTCTGTTTGGAATTTACAAGTCAAGTCATAAAGACAGAAATATAATTCCAAGCTAATAATAATTGTTACGAGTCCATGCTCTTAAAATAAGTAAGTGAAAAGAATGAAAACAACCTTTGTAAAATTAAACAAATAATTTATTTCTGTAGAATCTAAAGTGAAAGATGAGAAAAAAGAACATACGGTATTGCGAATTAAATCCAGAAATAATCCAAGAATTAAAAACAAGGCTTAGAAATAACAAATCCTGAATAAAACTGAGTTCAAGCGACAATGAGATCAAAATTTGAAGGCAGTGACGTCTGTTATTGCCAGCAAAATGCTGATGTGTCAGTAGTCTCTTGTTGAATCACAGAAATATTATTCCAGGTTGAATTCAGTATAAATTCCAGTGAATATCCTTATCCAAGAATTTTGTCAGGGCACTTTTGTATTTCCAGAAAAAGTAATCATTTGAATTCAATAATTTGAAGAAATAGAGGATCTCAAATGGGTAATGATTTAATATTGAATTTATGAAACGAGATGAATAATGTCATTATTCAACGAGTTTCATAAATTTAATATTAAATCATTACCCATTTGAGATTCTTTTTATCACATAGTTTTTATTTCAGTGGATATTATTTAGATAGAAAGAAGAACAAATAATTTTGTTCATTCTGACAGACGGTGCACCTTTCATTTGTTGTGCATAAAATATAGTCCGAAACTAAGTTGAACTGGCAGAAGTAGATTGTTCTTTTTTACAAACTATAAATCAAAGAAAAAGCTTCCATCCGAATAAACAGAACATTTTATAATGACAAAATCATTTTTCAAAACAGAATGATCAATGAGATGTGATACAGCCACATTGTTTGATACAATACACAGTAGGCCTGGAGTACATGTTTACCCTAAAATGTCACTTTCAGAACTAAACGTTACATTGTTGCGATTTTCATGTGAGATAGATCACTGGATGAAAAAATTCCCACATTTACTGCAATGCACTTGTCACCGGATATTTGCAGTATTTGATTTGGAACAATAGACTGTACAGAAGACATAAACAAATTTCTGTTTGAGTCGGATTTGCATCCCATATATACAGCATAAAGATGCTGTGGTTGGATAAAGTTCTGTCAGTTAGGAGACCCATTTATGTCCCGATTCTTCTGTGAAAAGAGGTGAGTTTATTTACTTCTGTAAGTTAACATTTAAACCATGCTTGTTTATACGGTGGATTCTATATCTATGTCACAGATATACCGCCCCCCCCCCCGCTATCAAATGAGCAATACCCTTAGTTTTACTTCTTATTGTTGTTCTTGTCCTGTAGTTTTACGCCATTTTTCTTATGATGATATTGTTAAACATGACATAACAAAACCCTGTGGGGGTAACATATCCATATTCAGACAGCCATGATAATTTTTCCTCAATTTCCATTTGCGACTCGAGTAAAAAAAAAAATGGACGCCAAAAAATGTTCATTCGAAACAAAATATTCCAGAAGGCGGGGGTTAAAACATTTTCCACGATCCCAGCCAATCAGTAAAGAGGATACTGCACAAATAATTTCATGGGGCTTATTTGGACCAATCAGAATCACATAAAGTGATATTTAACGTATGGTAATATCAAAAATATGAAACTGCACATACTATAGGAAAGCTATACCTGCTATGTGATACAATAAAATTCAGCACAAACTGGTTATAACATAACACAACTTACAGTGCTAGATGTTAAAGCACAACTACTACAATTCTCTCAGTCACAAGATAATATTGTTCTCTGTTTGACCTCAGGTGACATTAGCATTTTCTAAAAATAACCATTACCTAATGGAAAATAAATTTCTCAATGATTTTTGTTTACTTATAACACAATAGCCTATTAAATTAACTTGGGGATCTCCAAAACCCTGACCCTGATCAACATGTTTATGGAATCATGCCTTCATTAATTGACTGATTTTTTGAAGGGTCATAACCTTCCAGTTATTCACCAGGAATGTGTGATAGAAAGCTTTATGTGGCAAATTTTGTTATGTCCTGGCTGGCCTCTAGGTGGTTTGACACTTGTGTCATTAGAATGAAAATAACTGACTACTTTTGTCAGATCTCTCTCTGGTCTTGATTTCTGGTACATGTATTCCTGGGGTCCCAAAATATATGGATGCAATCCACGCAATGAAGCTGTTGGGTATCAGCTGCAGTCACGAAAACAAAGAAAAAAAAAAACTTTAGAAAAAAATCATTCTCATTACTTAGTTGGTCTGAATTAACGTCAGATTCAAAATCGTCGATTTCTAACAAGGCGACGTCATCACTCCAGTCAATTCACTCAAGATCATAATCAAAATCATTGATCTCGAATACAGCGATGTCATCACTCCATGACATCCTCGTCGTCTGGTTTAAAATCGCTTGCATATGGTGTTGAAGCTGGACTAACATCAATAACTGATCCACTTTCTAAGATTGATCCACTGAATTCTTCTATAACGCTACAATTAAACTGTACAAATTCGCTCACATCTGAATCGGAATCCATCTTTGTTTATCTTAACTATGTAGATTTCTTAAAGTGCGGAAAAGCCCTTCCTGTGTGTCTAAATTTAACTTATTACGTTTCAGACTTTTAAAAACTATCGAGTAAACAGCCCTCTCATTGGTTATGATAATGAAAGATGTGTAAACTTCGTACTTGATAACCAATCAAAGTTTAGTTAACATAGCGATATTGGGGTATACACCTAGGAGCACCACCTATTCAAGTAGTGGATTATGCGCATGCATACGTCACTGGGAAGTCAATAAGTGTTATGGACACCGCATGCAAGCAGCATTGGAGTTGAAGAACTATTTACAGGTCGATAGACATACGTTAGGAAAATTTTGAACTCAGGCTGATCAGCTAGATATCAAGCACGTGCAAGTATTGTGGTAAACTAAGCATGGAATTGTGTGCATTCCAATTAATCTGTCAATTCGAAATGACCTTGCCGTTGGTGACCTTGCTAGTTGATTGCAAATCATGTGATTGAAATCGGCGAAATTCATACAATAACTGCAGACAACGTCTGTAATGACAACCTTACTCGGATATATGGATGCAATCTTTGACTGCTCGAGCAGGTACTTTGATTTGACACTCTTGCATTGTTGTACAAAAAAGGCAAAAGGGGAACGAGCATTTCGATTTATCAGGGGTCATGTCAAGACCCAAAATATCTGAGCACTACTACAATAACAATGTGCGAGTCTTAAATCAACTGATCGGAGGACGCGTAGAGGCATAACAGTATATAATGTATATTAACAGTACATTGGAGAACATGTATTTCAGTATGACAGCTGTCTGCTAGGTATGTAGCATAAGATGGGGTTGTAACAGGCACATTTATTCATGAATATCTTTTTTAAATTGATAATGCGATAACATTTTCTGTGATGTTACAGAACAAAAAGCCCCTCTTATTCAATAGTTCTTGAACTCACTTTTACTTAGTGCTTTTATTTCCGTGATTATACTAATACTGATAAGAGAAACTACCCTTTATAGATTATACCCCAGGTTTTCCTGATGAATATGTTTATCTTTATAATGATCAATGTTATAAAAGTGAAAAGCAATTCCCAACCCCTCTAAAATAAAATTACTACATTGGTTGCATTTGCTGAGTATCGATAAATGATACCTTGAATTTTGCACCAGTCTTCATGTGAGGAGCAGATATATAACTTCGTAGATTTCTCATGAACATTCATACCATGCTTTTGAAACTTGGTTATGTCATTCCTGCACATAAGGAACAAGCATGAGATGACCTAGTTGTAGGTTAACAGTACACATCAAGGGAAAACAATTACAAGCACAATTGATAGTTATGTCCCTTTTATTTAATGTCACTACAATAGTAATTTGAGTGATTATGATGGTCATGATGAGGACAGTTGTTGGCACATATTATTATCTTTGGTGAAATGTGCCAGATCTGGACCATGAAGTGTTTGTGGTACTTTCACATATGAATCAATGGAAAATCATGCTTACTGTACACACGAATACAGGTCAGTTATTTTGGGCACTTTCACAAGCATATAACTATTGCTCACTGTGCACATGAATAAAGGTCCATTATTATTCTATTCATCTAGAACTGATTCGACACTGAAATGTATTTATTCACCTTTGGCAAGTTAATTTCCAGGACACCCCCAAACCAGAGCAATTTACAACATTTGATACTCCATTTGAAAAAATGTGTCTTTGATGAAGCAGAAACAAAAAAACTAACCTGTCTACTCAGTATTTATGATATGACACTAAATCATGAAATGAAATTTAAAAAATCTTTAAAACTGATTTGCAATTACAGAACTATGTCATTTTTTATTTGCAAGTAAGCCAGTTTAATTTAATTCAGTCTTGAAATATGCAGAGGTAAATGCCATGGAGTGAATTTCTCAATTATGGTACAGTAATGCTCAATTGTGTTTCCTCTTAAACACCTGTTCCTCAAGTCAGTTATATGAGCAAGACTGAAATTGTTGATGCTGACTCCAGGATTTTATCAGAGACCATTGTTCTTTTGTACCTTAAGTTTTGCCATAGTTTACCAAGAATTTATTCCATTTGTCTAGGTAGAACAAGGGCAGTCAAGTGAAGCAACAGAGATAACTCCATCTGGACAGGTCCCTGAGGAATCTGAAGATGACAAACAAGGTAATGATAACTACACAATGCTATTACAGGCACACATGCAGGACTCAATGGATTTAGGCTGTAATGAATTGTACAGGTTTGTTTATATTAGGTACATTCCTATGACACACTGTGGGGCCCTGAGTGGCTGAGTGGTCTGAAGTGCTCACCGTTACGGATCTTTGCCATCTCACGTCTGTCTGCATGGTTTCAAGACTCAGGTTGCGCCAGGGTAGGTATGTGAGAAAGATTGCCACTATCTTCTCCTGGATTGGTGGTTCTTTCCGGGGTTTTCCCGGGTTCTTCCGCCACCGTTAATGCTGACTGCCATGTATAGCCTATCTTGTGCTGAAAAATGGCATTAAACCATACTACAGCAACAAAAAAAATTACATACTGCTGTACAAAAATATTTTTTGTTGCAAATGACCATCGTATGAAATTTAAACTGAGAATAGAGCAATTTGTAAAAATGTTGACATTCATCATTTCAATATTTGGTATTCTAGTTCGTATAAAAAACTGTACTGAGAGAGAGAGAGAGAGAATTATATGATACCTGGAACCTATAGAGAATGTTTGATAGTGCATTTTTAAATATGAAGAAATGTTACCATCCAGTTTGAGAACTTTGAAAATTCTATAACCTACATGATATTTAGACATTTACTTCATGTTATCAAGTATTCTTCTGTAGGATCCAGGGATAGCACATTTCACTCTGTTTGGTTTATATACAACTCTATAAACTGTATGATAATATTGTTTCTTCATAAAAAGATAATAACCTCTATGTACCTTGATTTCTGTCACAGTGACTGTACTTAGATGGGAATTAATTACTAGGTCTCTATGTATCTTGATTTCTGTCACAGTGACTACTTAGATGGGAATTAATTACTAGGTCTCTGTGTATCTTGATTTCTGTCACAGTGACTACTTAGATGGGAATTAATTACTAGGTCTCTATCTTGATTTCTGTCACAGTGACTACTTAGATGGGAATTAATTACTAGGTCTCTATGTATCTTGATTTCTGTCACAGTGACTACTTAGATGGGAATTAATTACTAGGTCTCTATGTATCTTTCTGTCACAGTGACTACTTAGATGGGAATTAATTACTAGGTCTCTATGTATCTTGATTTCTGTCACAGTGACTACTTAGATGGGAATTAATTACTAGGTCTCTATGTATCTTGATTTCTGTCACAGTGACTGCTTAGATGGGAATTAATTACTAGGTCTCTATGTATCTTGATTTCTGTCACAGTGACTGTACTTAGATGGGAATTAATTACTAGGTCTCTATGTATCTTGATTTCTGTCACAGTGACTGTACTTAGATGGGAATTAATTACTAGGTCTCTATGTATCTTGATTTCTGTCACAGTGACTACTTAGATGGGAATTAATTACTAGGTCTCTATGTATCTTGATTTCTGTCACAGTGACTGTACTTAAATGGGAATTAATTACTAGGTCTCTATGTATCTTGATTTCTGTCACAGTGACTGTACTTAGATGGGAATTAATTACTAGGTCTCTATGTATCTTGATTTCTGTCACAGTGACTGTACTTAGATGGGAATTAATTACTAGGTCTCTATGTATCTTGATTTCTGTCACAGTGACTGTACTTAAATGGGAATTAATTACTAGGTCGATATGAGTGTCTGCTACACATGAATTCATATGGAAGTGACTTCATAGAATCATATTTTAGTGATCCATGGATTGCCATAATCTCCATAGAGTATGAATTAAAACATTCTTTGACCTGTATACTGTTATTTTCAAGTGTGTGTGTTATACCCATTCCCCTGCTCCATTATCATTATATACACATCATAATGGTTGTGCCAGTTAGGGAGGTGACTAATCTAATGTAACACCAGACATGAAATAACAAGACTTAGGGAATAGCTTACTTTATATGCCAAATGACATGAAACACCAAGACTTGAGATTTGGATATTTTAATGTAGGTTTCACAATTTTCCAGTCATGTCACTACGATGTCTGCAGTGTGGCAGCTTATAGTGATGTCTAGCACTGGGGCATCATGCTGCAGACACATGGTTCATATGTTAATATGTATGTAGCACTGTATGATTACCACATGGTTCATATTTGAATATGTATGTAGCACTGCATAATTACCACATGATTCATATGTGAATATATATCTAGCACTGTATAATCACCACATGGTTCATATGTGAATATGTTTGTAGCACTGATAACCACATGGTTCATATGTGAATACAGTATGTATGCAGCACTGTATGATTACCACATGGTTCATAGGTGAATATGTATCTGGCATTGTATGATTACCACATTGTTCATATGTGAATATGGACTCAGACCGAATGCCTAGTATTGAAAAGCAGAATATACAGTGATTGAGGTAAACTTTAAAAAGGTCAGATTTTCAGCAAATTGTATTTCTAGAATGGCAAATTCAGGTATGTTTATCACCATATAACTCGAGGGAAAATGTATTAGTCTGAATAGGGAGAGGCCAGAAACTCAGAATTTCTACTACTCAGATGATTGCCATGAAACTCGCATGTTGGATCATCCCGTGGTCTAGTGGTTTTGACTTAAATGAATGTATTGCTGCTTGGGCTTCCAGAATTGACACTATTACAGTACAGCCCTATGGTAATGTCAGTACAACTCTCTGGCAATGGCAGTATAACTCTATATTAATGTCAGTATAACTCTATTGCAATGTCGGTATAACTCTATGGTTATGTCAGTTCAACTCTATTGCAATCTCAGTACAACTCTTTGGTAATGTTAGTGTAACATTATGACAATGTCGGTACAACTCCATGGCAATGTCAGTACAACTCTATGGCAATGTCTGTACAACTCTATGGCAATGTCTGTACAACTCTACAGAGTCCACGAAGAAGTCTGCATTTTTTCCTGCCTGTTGGTAGATTGAGGTTGCTAACCTGCCTGCCAGAATTGTGCAAGATGAGTGCTGTCTTGGTCTAACGTTGTTTAATTGTCAGTAAGATTCTTCACTTGAGGCGCAAGTACATTATACTATCACACCCTTTGTGAGCTAAACCTAATTTGCAGACACCTTTGTTGTTTTCATTATCATCCTAATCATTGCCCATGTAAGTGACAACTGGTTGGAATTTATTGAATCATTAGACCTTGTCCAGCTGATGAATGAATCCCCAAGGTTAACACAGATATTAAGGACTCTCCTTGACCACATTTATACCAACCTACCAGACAATGTGGCATATGTTGATGTACTGAATGTTGGTCTTAGTGACCACTACCCTACTTTTCTGACAAAAAACGTAAAATGCAAGACAGCTTATTTGCCTCCACCTTTGTTGTTAGCATCATCATCACTATCACCACTTTTTAATACTGACAATCAAACCCAGAAAATGGTTACCACCCACTGGAATTATAGACGAGGACAAAGACTCCATTCATCCTAGGCATTGCATATTAAAAGGCATTTATTGAAAGTACATTAGTTTAGTTTGCATTCATGTTTACAAAGGACTAAATCAAGGTCATTGGTGTTTATATCAGTTTCTGCAATGTGGTGGTTCATGTTAGTGTCAAGTGCATAATTTTCTGTTAAAAACATTAAGTAATCACATTATATTGGGGATAATTTTCTGCTACATAACGAATCCAGCCCATCAGGAAACACCATTCAAAGAACGTCTTTCTATATATGATACAGACAAAAGGAAGCATATTTTACAACGTAACTCCACGATTTACCATCTATGTTGCCACCATTATACCCAGATTATTAGGATTTTACTTGTGCTGCAATATGTCATATGCTAAGATGTCCCCCAGACAATACAGTTAAATTGTGTACATTTTATGACTTAAATTTAATTCACATTTTTTCAGTGGTACAGTGCTAAATGCTGTTTTGTATAGTATTATGAGTCTATGCTCTTAAAATAAGTAATAGAAAAGAGCGAGAAGTGACAAGCTTTGTAAAATTCAACAAATGTATTTCCAATGAACACAAAGTAAAAGTTAAAAAGAACTTACGGTATTGCAAATTAAAACCCCAACATTCCTAGAATTTATAACATGAGTTGTACTGAGTAAAAGTCCTCAAACTTTAATGGTATTCCAAAAATAATAAATCCAATGATGGAAGTGCTGATATGCATGTGAGGACCTGAATTGTGATGATGTGTCAAAAATCGTTTTTGCTGAATCACAGTGATATAATTCCAAAAGTCCTTGTTTGAATATACTATAATTCCTAGTTAATATCTCTTTTCCAAGAATATAATTGATGAGATCTTTGTATTTCTAGTGAATTAATAATTTGAATAAATTAATTCCAGCCAAATAAAGTACTGGACACAACAATAAGACTGATTTCTACTTCAGATGTTATTCCAGGATTAACTTATTTTTCAGTATACAAGATTTATATAAAAGAATAAGACACCAAAGAATATCCAGGATGTAGGACAAAAGTTGATATTTCTAGAAGAATTCTTGTTATTATTAGAAAGGCTGTTACCATATAATTATACTGAAGGACATGATAAACACAATGTCCTTGATTCAGACCAAGGTAATCATCCTAACATTTAACCCAGTGTTATACAAAATATTAGCTATTATTAATTATTTACAGAATTAAAAATCAATACTTTTAGTCCTGTAGAAAATGAATATGCAGATGCATAAACAGTGCCAGGACGTGCAGTACTTGTGAATACTGTAGAAAGCATGGCCGATTCCAATCAAGCCTTGGAATTACATATGATCTGCACGACTGAATAGGCATGTTGAAATGGTATACCAAAGACCATATGTATCTTGCAGTCTTGGTCGGCATACCAAAGACCGTATACTCATGGCATGCATATATATATATATATATATATATATATATATGTATATACAAAATGATGATGCATACTGATGATACATCAGAGTGCCATAATCCGAAAGAATAAATTGTAAGGTTAATGGTTAGGTAGATGCAGGTGATGATGACATTTTGGCATTCATAATCATGCAACAGTTATTAATGGTTACAAAACTACAGGACATCTCCTTGAGTATTTGCAGCCCTAGTCACACATTCGGCCAGGGTGTGCGATTTCATGAATAGTGCAACATTGTTTTGAGTTTGTGCACTTGGAGAGCATTGATGAGTGAGAACACTTGCAAATTAGTTTACAGTCATGTCAGACCAAGGAGATAAACTTGGCAGAGACCTGTCTTACCTCCTTCTTTTCCAAATAATGGAAATGAAACGTATTCTTCTGTGGTGTCAGAGGCAAAGAGTAAAATTCCAACAAATATATAAGCAAAATTGCATACAAGCAGTGTTTTTCGAAACCTAGTAACACTTTTGCTGTGTGCATGATAGTCAGACTGGATCAACATGTATATATGTGTGTGTGCGTGTGTGTGTGTGTGGGTGTGCGAGCCATTTCAGATTTACCTCTAATTTCAAGTACCCTTGCACATGAGTAACAGAGTCCCGAGGCCTGGAGTCTAATCTCATTCAAAGGGGATTCACATTATGATTTGAAAAGAGACAATCAAAATGTCATCCTGTTGAAGCCTCGCTCAAGGAGACTTGGTATTTATGATAAAAAGGCTGTCTATGAATTGTGTTCTTGCATATTGCAAGACTGGTCCCATTTTTTAAGGTTAATTTAGCCACTGATTATAACAGAAATGCGAGCCGACTTACAACACTCAGTTATGCACCAGTGAAAGTAACAGTCAGTATGAGCCACATATTTATTTTAACTTTTGTTTTTCATCCGTAAACAATCTGAAAAGATGCAGAAAAATAAAAATGAAGAAAATGAACCCCCCAGCAAAAAAAAATGAGCCAAACAAAGATGCAATGTATGATGAACGCCATGTTCGTCGATATAAGTAACATTGGAAAACAAATTGGTCATCGGCCGAATGTGATCAGGAAACAGAAAAAGCATTGTTACGACGCTGTAGTTACATTACATGTGTGTTAAAATTTGAATTCTTTTAATTCTTTCTATTTCATTTTTTTTTTAATTTCATTTTTATATCATTAAATATAATTATTATTATGATGATGATTATGTTCGCAGGGTCTGATATTTTGTTAGAAACATTGTGTTTATTTAAAACGTAAATGTGACTCGCGTAAGCACGATTTTTGCATGACGGTTTTGTCATATTAAGTAAACAGTCGGAAATAGCTATGTAAATGATTGGCTGTGGCCATGGTCATTACTAATTCTTATTGACATTCTATACTACGATGTGGCTAGATTTCGAAATCTTCATGATTTCTTCATGCTTGTACATGGGGT